>JASAMV010000167.1:0-33130 GCA_030248065.1 Rhynchonema sp. JSB1_4
AAAGGAGGATGAGGAGGATGGATTCATGTTTTGCATGATATGAGTCCGTCCGTTTCGTCGCTGTATTTCATAGCGAGTGGTGCACCAGGGCATCGTCAATGCGAATGCACAGATGTTCAAACTCAGAGAGCGTATTTTATTTTATGTCTATCTCGACACCGAAGGTGCCTGATGCTTGGATAAGCTAAATTTTCGAAAGTCCACCATCCACGGGCAAGACGAAAAAAAGACGAGCCCAAACTAACCCCACCAGGTTCACTCGACGTGAAAACCTCCGACGATCTAACCGAACTGATCGGTCTTTCCGAGAAATACGCCCTAAACGACCTCAAATCAGTGTGTCAGGATCAAATGATTGGTGAATTGGCCGTATCGAATGTATGCGAACTATTGGTGCGTTTAGCTGTGATTCGTTTCTTTATTTTGCTGTTTCGTGTAAGAATCGACGAGAAACAATTGTTCAGCTGTGAAAACACAGTTTAACGATGTCTTGGGGTTAGGGGACACACGACATCTGACAAAAAAGCCGACAGCCGACAGTTCTGAAATTACCCGACATCCAGTTTTTTGGCCCAATTGACTGAATTGAAGCTTTTGCAAACGAATTAAATACCAAAATATCACATTCTGCGCCTTTTTGGAAACATTTGGTTTGAAGAAAATTTCCCTCAGAATACTTCTCTCAGCAAAACTGATGTTTTGAACCGTAAGTGTCGGCTGTCGCTATCGGGTCACAGAAAAACCCGACACCTGCACTTTTTGGCACCCGCCCGACATCCCTCCAAGCCTGATCATTTATTTGTTGAACCAATGTGCATTTTAAGTTAAAATTACAAATAAATCACACTTTAGTATATCCTGTCGTTACAAAATTTTTTTTTAGTGTTGTCAATTCCTACGGGCTAACGCTTTTCCAGTCTTTGGTTGTGTAATGCAACACAATGAATGCCTTTTATGCCATTTGGACTGCTTTATCCATAGTTTTTTAGGGAAGTTCGGTGTACATTAGATGCACCGAGAATTATCATAGTTTGCACCCACTGTATAACGCCCGAACTGTCTAACATTTTGCACCTAAAAATCCGTCAACTGGGTGCAATTTGCACCTGGAAAATTTTCAACTAAAAACCCTGGCTATTATGTTGTTCAAGCAAGAGATCCGAGATTGTAAACAAATAAATCTGGTTTGTTTTCTCATACAGTATGGCTGAAACTTTTTGTGTGTCCTCGATTTGGCCTTCACTATTCTTTCAGCTCAATTCATCCTGTCATTTGCAGGTGCACGCAGATTTGTACCGTGCCGAACACCTGTACGAGGCCTGTATCGAATTCATCACGCATCGACATCGTAGGTTTCATTTTATTGTCGGTTATTTGTCATATGTCGGTTATTTCTAATATTTTTGGATAGAAACACGTTGACGTTCATTGTTAGACTGCCAACAAAGACAGTTGTTCGCTGAGCTGACAAGGCATGCTGACTGGTGCCAAGTCTTTCGTTTGTTGCACGCCGAGACTGCCTTAATCCAACGTGTGCAAAATTACAAACTGTCACTGGCTTCTTCGCACGTATTCTCTCATCATTCATTCATTCAGGTGTAATCCTATCAACAGACGAATGGGCGCAACTGAAGGAGCACAATCAGAAATTGGCGAATGACGTACTCGAGAGAATGTTGCCCGCCGCCAGTGCTGATGCTAGACAACCGCCAAGCAAACGACCGAGACGGCCGGATTAATAATTAATGATTGAATTGAATTGGGGTTGATGGATTGTTGATTGTTTAATTGCCGGAGAATGTTGAACAAAGCCTCTCCACTCTTGGAATAATGTCCCAATGAGACATTCAACATTCTATCCATTCCAATAGTTCGTTTTGTGGTAACGGGCAATTTGTAATCTAGTGTTGAGACCGGCATCGGTCGGTTGGCTGTTGTGCACAAACATTTTTGTTGGTTCGGCATTTTCAAGCTCGGTGCGAATCATGCGAGGTCCGAAATCCTTTACAATTGCATATCATGGAGGTCGTTCCTCGTTTGAATAGAAAAGACATTTTTTGCCATCTAGCCAACTCTCTAACATCAGCTTTTGCACGGCTGGTCTTTTGGCTGAAATTCTGACACACTTGGAACCAGCGTGTAGATACCCACAAAAATGTTGTGCGCATTTGCAACATGTCGAGTCTTGCCAACACCACCCAGTCCAATAAACACCGTAACTTACTGATTTTATTCTGCCCATGAATTCCGCTGCTCAGAGCATATAGATGTGCTGGGGGAAATATCGAAATTTACGTGTCCAATGTTGTTGCAAAAGTGCAACGAAGTTATAAAAGTACCGTCCTTTTTTTGGTTTTTTCGGGAAAAAATGTTTTTTTTCAATACCTTTCCAGTACTTAGTGTTTCGGTCAAAAAAAGTGAAGTGTTTGGGCACAAAGCATGAGCAAAAGTACGGTTTCATAGCAGATTTTGATCCAAACATCCGACCAAAATTTGCTCCGAAGCAAATAACTCATCGATCTTGTCCTTGTGTTACAATGTTACAATTTTTTCGGAAAAGTAAAATAAACAAACCACCTTGAGAAAATCAATGGAAAAGTATTCGGGCCTCGGAAAAAGCGGTTTTTTTTCGTCGGCCAGTATAAACGAGATATCATTAGATGAGTGAGAAACTGCACGGGCATCTGATTGTAATAGCATTTGATTTGAAAGGTATCTGTTTTTGATGAGACGTAATTCTGAATTTCTGTGTTCTATCGTTATGTGACAATATTTACTAGTGCGCATTACACCATCTGGATGAAATGGTATGTCAAGTGGAACTTTGCGATTTTTCTGTCAAAATGGTTCTTTTTGTTTGCTACTCGCACCATTTTTGCGATATCAGTCTTGGTACAGCTCTCGCCCCTCGGTGAAATGTGATATACAAATAACAAATTTGGTTCGCTACTTGAATTTTTCGTGAATTCTTTATTTTTTCATTTGATTTTCTGCATTCTTACGTTTTCTGTTCCTATGGTTCTCTGGGTTCCCATGTTACCGTAGTGATGGTTGTAAATAATTCCGTGTTTCCTATTGCTTCTTAGCTTCCACACAGTCATCAGAAAAACTTTTCAGCCAGTGTTGTTCAATGTTCCCCGCTCTCTACCTTCAATATATTCGGCGTTAATGAACCGAAATGCAATAAAGTCATCGTAAATTATTCACTTCTTCATGTTTTGCCCTTTGAAAATTCACACTGTTTCTTTTTTTGAATGAATGTTGGTATCGATAACGAAACTGATACGAGCGCTACATTTATGTATTATACTCGTGCCCAACTGAATAAAATATGTAATTTTGATCTATTTAGTTTTATGAAATAATCCTTTTAGTCGTTTGGTCGATATCCCTATCACAAAAGATTGGGTATTACATCCGATAATGTGCGAGTGATTCATTTGTTGCGTTCTTATGTTTTGTTGTCCAGATTTTTACCGAGAAACCTAAAAATGGGCAAATTGGACGTGACAATGGTGAGGTATTTGTCGAAGGACGACTATCGGCTGCTCACCGCGGTTGGATTTGATTTTGGTTTTGTGTTTTTTTAGTTCCTTGGATTTTCAGACAAGGTGGTGAATAGTTCAACGATTATGGAGAACACTGAGGCCACATTGTATAATGAGTGCGCAAAGCATTTTATTGCTCGTGTTTTCCAGATAATAGCGTTAGGCCGCTCTCTTACAAAAGCGAAAAGCAAAAAGTTTTTCAGCGTGGTCATCATCCACAGCGCACGCCAAACAGCCTCTGAAACATTTGGTTTGAGCATCACTGTGGTTTAGGCCCGTGGTTAAAGCGGAAAACCGTATATCTCATGCTTGATTTTTTACTACGCAGTTAGACTGTTTATGTCCAACGGTCACAAAAACAACGATCAAACGAGGTAAACCACGTTAAAACTGTCAGAATTTATCTTTGAAAAGTTGCTTTCAGGAACAAACGCGAGCTTGTGCCGACTTATGCTCACCCTTTTGATCATGAAAGGCAGTGAGACTGAGACAAGAACCAGCTCGCTGACAGATGAAACCTTTGTGAAACATTTCACACGTGGCTGTTGGTTGACGAGCTGGTTGGATTCCCTACTAGATGTTCTGCCGTTGCCTGATCAAAAGGTGGAGCGTAAGTCGGCACAAGCTCGAGTTTGTTCCCGAAAGCAAATTTTTAAAAATTAATTCTCACAATTTAAACGCATTTCATTTTGTTTGAACGATGTTTTTGTGATCACTCATCGTATATAGTCACATTTTATTGCGAAAGGCCGGATTCTGAGAGCATGCGATATCCGGTTGCCCGGTTTAAGGAGTTGCTGTTGTGCTGAACTTTTCGCTTTTTGCTTTTGTCAGAGAGCGGCCTAATACATCAACATTGACAGAAATTGCCAGCATTTATTTTTACATTTGATAGAAAACATTTTTGTTGCGGCAGATAGATCCTCTCTGCACGTTTCGGAAGCGTCACATCCTTCAGCAGGAGCTTTTATCACAGATAAACTAGCTCGGATATGGTTTTTTCCTAAACTTTTTCCAGTACTGAAGGACACCCATGACCAAAAGCGCCTATTGTGGAGAAAATTTTGTCGCGAAATGGTCTGAATCAGATTAAAGCACTTGGAACATGAAAAATGCTCATTTTGAACTGTTTAGCACCGATCTACATACAGTGGTTGACAACATCATTTCGCGAACTTGGAAAATTTGTCTTAAACTTTTGGAAAAAAACCTTTTTTCAAAAGTTGTCACTTGACATATTTCCGGAAAAATAAAAACGTATTTTTCCAGGCCCGCAAGTATACCAGATATTACTCTTCATGAAAGAAATAGCGCTCAACAAACACTTGTTTATGCAGGTTGAGATGGGCATGAAGAATCACGAACTGGTGCCGGCTGCATTGGTGATATCAATTGCGAATCTGCACTTCAGCGGAATGCACAAACGATTGCGCGATTTGTGCGAATACAGACTGCTCGCGTATGAACGGGGCAAGAGATGTGAGTTGGCTGTATTTGTGAAAAATTTGTTAGTTGTAGGCGACTGTACGCACTAAATAGAATAATGGTGGGTGTTCGCCACAATTGTACTAAGTAGACTATGATATCGCCTTCGTGCTCTTTGGCTGGCCAATGTCAGCTTGTGTGTGTGTGTGTGTGTGTGTGTCCTGTAATCGGCTTTTGTGGAAAAGTAGCAGTGCCAGACCGGCGACCGGTGTTTGCCAAAGTGACAGGCCCATGTCGTCCGTCAGTGAAACATAAGCCGCAAAGAACACATTCACCACGAGCGGAATATGAAAATTTTTATTCGAAAAATTTTTGTTCGAAAAATTCAAACTTCAGATGATGGCTACCGTCTCACCAATCAGGGCTACGACTACCTGGCGCTCAAGGCGCTGTGCGCACGTGAGTCTGTGGTATCGGTTGGCAATCAGATTGGAGTCGGCAAAGAATCGGGTTGGTTTCTTTTGGATGTGCTTAGGTCGTTCTGTGCATTTTGGTTTCTCATTTTCTGCTACTTGTTTTTTTTGGTAAAGTTTACGGAAATGAAATATATTCTGCTAGTTTTTATACTGCTTTTGCTTGCAAGACTTGACACTAACAGCTTATAATTTCAGTCCTAATTTGGGATTTGCAAGAAACATTTATCCCGCCGGAGGCTGCAATTTCCATTTTTAAAATCAATCAAAAAATGCGTCTTTTGTAATTTTTATGTTGTAATTAAGATTAATATAACCATTTGAAAATACACACTGCCCATCTTTTGCAGACGTCTACGTCGGCGGAAATTCGGCGCAAGAGGATGTTGTGCTGAAATTCCATCGTTTGGGTCGGACCTCGTTTCGAAAGCTGAAAGAGAAACGCGACTACCACAAGAATCGACACAACATCAGCTGGATATATTTGTCGCGACTCGCTGCCGTCAAGGAATACGCGTTCATGAAGGTTTGTGGGAATTTTGGGCTTATTGCATTGATAAAGCCACTCGTAACTGTGACATTTTGCATTTTTGTACGCGTTGGCTCTACCAGAATGGGATTTCGCACAGGGTTGTTGGCACAGTTTGTTTCGCTTTACCTTGTGCGAATGTTTACTTTGTTTCCCAAGTGTTTCGTTTTTTTACAATTTTGTGTTTTGAATTACAACAGACCACAAGTCGGGACATTTCCCCTTAATGAAATGCGTGGCAATAATCAAATCACAACTGGTGCGGACGGGCATCACGAGATAGTGCAAATCACATAACACAAACTTCCTTGTTGTTTCAGGCTCTATACGACCGTGGATTTCCAGTGCCGCGACCAGTGGATTTTAGTCGTCATTGTGTGGTTATGTCACTTATTGATGCTGTACCATTGAGTAATGTTTCACAGGTCGGTGAAGAGCTTCAACTTGTGATTTTTAGGTTGGAATGGTCTCCATCGGGTCCAATTATGGGCATTTGTCCATTCTCCCGGATTAGTTTTCGTTCAAAATATTTTGTCGGTTCTGTCTGTTCAATGATTCAGACAGCATCGGCGTTGTCATTAGTCTACTAAAAACAACTTTGTTCTGCGATTGTCAATTTTTCTTATTCTGAAAAAAAAGTACTTGGATCACGCTTTATGAAATGATCAAGTTGATCACGGACAACAAATCCCAGTGTGAGAGAAAGCCAACAGGCGGATGTGTCCATCAGAAACCAATAATTGAGCAATAAAAATTCTTAGGTCGGTGACGCGGCAGCGCTGTATGACAAACTAATGAATCTCGTTGTTCGATTGGCCAATCACGGATTGATTCACGGCGATTTCAATGAATTCAATTTGATGTTGGATGAAAATCAACAGCCGATTTTGATTGATTTCCCGCAAATGGTCAGCACGAATCATGAGAATGCCGAATGGTTGGTGATGGATGATGACATTCGGATTATCTATTTATTCGTGTTTTTAAGCTTAGAAATGCGTATCACAGGCGCTGTGATTTAGTTAGTCAAACAAAACTGACGCGATTCGCATTTGGGGATGGTTTGAAATATATTTGTGGTAAATTATTTTTTTCAAGACTGCTTAGCGCAAAATTTTTCACCAGCATTGTCAGACCCGTAGCAGGCGTCTTATTGTGACCCCTGAAAACATTTTCCACCGAGATTTGCATCAGTGGAATTATATATTGGTCACTATTCGACAGTACTATAATGTTTTAGGGTGGAATTTTCGAAACGCTGTAAAGGTCAGTTGGGCGTAAAGGTCGGTGTAAAGTTCGGTCGAAAGCTCGGTCGGCGTAGCTCGGTGTAAACGTGAAACATTGCCTGTTATTAACGTGGAATGTTTCAAGTTTACACCGAGGTCTATCACACTGAGCTGTCGACCGAGCTTTCCACCGACCTTTACACCGTTTCGAAAATATCACCCTTAGTCATTTAACTGTTCGTTATTTGTTCTGAAAAAAAAATGATAACAAAAAAATGATAAAAAAGGTCGACATTAACTGCTTTGCAGGTATTTCGACCGCGACGTGCAGTGCGTGCGTGAATTCTTTCGACGCCGGTTTTCATACGAAAGTGAATTGTTCCCCACATTCAGTGATATCAGGTATATATGTTTAGTCTTTTCTTATTTCGTGTATTTTTTCTTCATTGATCCAGGAGGTGGTTGTCAAAAGCCGTCGCGTGTGAATGGATATCTCTGGCATCGGTTTTGCGCCAAATTAAATTTATATTCATTATTCTTCTTCCATTCTTGCAGCAAGGAGGTGGACCTGGATGCTGAGGTGCAGGCGAGTGGATTCAGCAAAGAGGACGGTCGTGATCTGGACCGGGCACTTGGCCTTGATCTTGACGAATCAGGCGACGAATCGAGTGAACCGGACTCGGACAGGGTACTGGAGGAGAAAGAGGATACGCAGAATGCTGCTGTGAATGGGGTGAGGATGGACTTGTTGTTTGGAGATGTATAGTATTTCCTTCTTATGCGTATCAAAGGAAGCCGTTTCAACGTTGAAACCCACCCCCGCCCAGGGCAAAAAACCCCCCCCCCCCCCAAAAAACAAAAAAAAAAAAAAAATCCCACCCCCCACACCCCCCACACCTCAAAAAAACTTTTTCCCCCCCCCCCCCCTCTCTTTTCTTTTTTCCCCCTCCTTTTCTTTGACCCACTCTCCACCCCCAAAAAATATAAATGTTTCTGGGTTTTCATGTATCTTGGTAGATTGAAATAATGACTGATGGTTAGTAACATAACAGAACGTAACAGAAAATCAAAAGAAATGCTGGCCAAAAATTTCAACAGAAGTCAAATCATGACCGTACGGTTTTAGAGCATTGTTTGGTTCAACCTGCAACGGGCGAAATCTTGAAGGTTTCGAATGTTTTTTTCTATTTATGCAAAGGGCACTGATGTGTCACTTAAAGGCTTCGAACAATTTTTCTGTTTATCGCAAAGTATTGATGTGTCATTTGGTGGCCGGCCACACCAGATTTTTTGGAACGATCTGTGTTGTTGTTGGTCGTAACTCCGTTGTGAATTTTTTCCAATTCTAGTCCCCCGACCGTAAAGTGACGGACCGAGTTCACAACTGGATGGCCAGTAATGTTGTTGACGATATGACATCAGAGATGCGAACACTGGATTGTGGAGGAGATGTGGAGTTAGGAGGTGAGAGGAATTCCTCGGTTTAAATTTATCAGATTGTTTGAGCTTATATCGCCAGCTCTACCTGCTGTTTTACGTGCACCTGGCACCTGAATAGCGGCATGGGGTGGCGACTGGCGACTACTGTTATCTGTTTCTGTACTGGCTTTTTTGATGCAATGAGTAACAGCAAAGTCTTTTCGTGCTCTGTGATGGGCGCTCTTGTAGATTTCGGTTGTCACCAGATTACATGAAGAAGAGGCATTGTACCGGTGTCGAAACCCACAAAAATGGTCCGAGTGTCTGGTAGATCTAAATACTGAATCATTTTCGTGCTGTCATGGTTTCCTTTACCACATTTCTCAATGAAAAATTAGTCAGTACAAAAATATTATACCGATCAAGGAATATAGTTGTACGACGCCAACAAGAGTCCGGTATCGCAGGTGAAGTACATTGATAACGAACAGAAAAGAAAGAGAAAATCCACGTGCTGCATTTTGCATTCCTCAACGTGTCACGTTTCACACAAATCGCAAGCACGTCTAACGTTCACTATTCTGCCTGACTCGAAATCGGACTGGTGTTGGTAGTTCAGCTGGCACAAGCCATTTCTAAATGTGATTAAAAAGCGCTGCAATCCCATCCAAACATTCTGTGGATTTGTCACAGGGCCCTCAAACCCAGCTACCGATGTGCCAATCGCCACAACCAGAACATCAGTCGTTGCCCAATCAGTGACGAGCATGTCCACAATTCCACCTGAAGTCATTCGACAAAGGGTGAAGAAAGAGGTGCGTTGCAAATGGATCGCTTTTTCCTTTTGTTGTTTTTGGCATTCCCTGGACGTTTTTTTGGCCACTTATGTCAACATTTTGCGAAACTAACGGCCAGGCGAATATTGAAAGATCAAGACAACAACAACTGTTGTGAAAGCACTATTGCAATTCCCAGGTTCACAACAAGACCAAGGTGAAAGCGAAGCCTAAAGTGAAAGGCGGCGCCGATGCGGTGAGAAGACGTCGTAAGGACAATAGACAAGACATTAAAGAATGCGAGGGTTGGGATTTCTGATTGCTTTGATTTGTGAGGTCCCCAGTAATCTAGAATCCATTGTTTCTACTTGTGCCGTGAAAATCGTGTTTGGTCAGAATTCTAAGCAAACATTCAATATCTTGTTGGTTATATTACAGTTATTGTTATGATATATTGTTGATATTTGGATATACCGGCGACATAGAATGCCCAATGTAAACACGTGAGAAGATAAAATTCATAATGCATTGCTAATGCCTGCTACATGGCTATCTCTTATGTGGTTGGTCATTTAGCTGGTGTAATATTTCACACCATTAAGCTGATGAACACTGAGAAAATTTTGGAATATCTGCATCGACCACCTAAAATGCTGGCTATGTTTTCACACTATGTATCGAAGCTGCCGCAATGATGCGTTGATACGTACAGTGTACCCAATGTTGTTAGGGTCTTCAAAAGAAGCTACATGGTGTTTCAAGAATTTGTCTTGATGCCTGAGCGGTAGGTTGGGCATCTCGCGTCCGGTTCAAAATCCTCAAGGAACTGATTATCTCCGAAGGTACAGAAATAAATTAAAGAAAACGTGAACGAATTCACATTTTTGGAAATGCTGCGGTCCGTCAAATAAAAAACGACTGACCAAACTGGCCACAAAGTTGCGACTTCTCCAGACAATGTTGCAGAGCTCCGGCCAAAAAAAGCTGACATTATTAGCCTGTTATTTTGATATTCTATTGCTCACATCATAGCTAATAATATCCATAACATATCGTGTGTTTGGCGCACAGGTATGTCGCGCTCTATATACCTAATCTCTCAAAACTGGATGACTGTAACTTAGCTGTTCAGATTTATTGGGTACCGGATTAAACCAGTCGTCCAACGTGGTGTATACACGTAACAACATCTTTGGACGTTTTTGTACCCGAGAATTGCTCATCATGAAGTTCACGCCTAGATACGATCCAAGCAAATAATATAACGATAGTAACCTAACCTGCAACACCTTACCGTACATGATTGTATTATCTCAAAATATACAGGAAGTCAAAACAACAGCCAAAAGAGAATTTATACAATCCCGTTTCCTGATGGGACTACTGTATTATAGTTAGAATTCGTACTTCATCCTCACATTAAGAATTTTACGCCATTTTCACTGCCAAGATCAGAAACAGAGCAAATGCGCCCAAAATACCCCGTCAGCAAGCAGATCACCCCAGTCCGTTACGGTCTGTGCGCTTGAGTAACCTGCCGGCAAGTGAGGTAAACGTATGTACAGTACAGCTGTCGAGTATGATGAGACTGTGAGCTAAACTTTGATTTTGCTGATAGATTGTTGAACCAAAGTGAGCGACATCAGTGCTTTATATGAGCATTTGGCAGTTAGCCGACATTGGCAGGCAGGTATAGTGTAATCCTGATTGGGTGATGTTTCAAAATAGGCGATGTTTGTCTTGTTATCATACGGTGTTTCTGTGAACGATTTTGTTGTTTTATCGGTGGCTAATAGTACTGTCGTCAAATCAAGTCATCAAACCCTGTCATCAACTTAAGCAGTCCCAAATGAGTGGTGCGAGAAAAGATACATCGAGTGGAATTTTCGAAACGGTGTGTAAAGGTCAGTTGGGCGTAAAGGTCGGTGTAAAGTTCGGTCGAAAGCTCGGTCGGCGTAGCCCGGTGTAAACGTGAAACATTGCCTGTTATTAACGTGGAATGTTTCAAGTTTACACGGAGGTCTATCACACTGAGCTGTCGACCGAGCTTTCCACCGACCTTTACACCCAACTGACCTTTACACCGTTTCGAAAATATCACCCATTGAGTTGATGACGACGTTTACCGGCATGGTACTGTTGTGGCCAAATCAAGTTGTATCAAATCACATGCATTATTTCTCGCGCTCATTTGAGGCTCTATTGCTTGATTTGACGGACTTGATCTGACGACAGTGCTGCTAGCCGATTTGTGACTATCTGATTTGATAAGCCGATCTATCATCGTGGAATGCGATGTTTCACTCACCTGGTGAAAATAACGCACACAGTTCCAAGAAGCATCCCTCATTCGGTCGCCGTGTGTATATCACACAGTACACCAAGACCTACCGCCGTTTTTTCTTGATAAAGAAGCGATAAATTCTAGATCACACCATAAATCAGCTAGTGTCCAAACGACTGGCCCAGTAAAATGGCCATTTATCTGATAAAAACCGAGCATTTTTTCATGTCAGTCTTTACGAGCGACAAGCATGCGAAATTTTACATGGTCTGGTGAGTTTTTCTGTACATGAGAACCATTTTTTTGTTGCGCGCGGCCCTTGTTTTTGTGATAACCAGAATGTCTTGTTTATGCCTCATCATGTTTAACGACACAAATTTAGACCCTCACACACCAAATGGTGCGCCCATAAAATTTTTACTATAAGTATACCACAAACAAATCATGCTCCCAAACATCGTAAAGCTCAAGGCACACAAGGCATTTATAGACTTTAACCTAACATTTTTATCCGCTTGTGCTTTGGAAATTAAAAAAGTATACACACTTTTCATAAACCTCAAAACAGTATTACCTTACGTATATATGGAAAATAATGCTTTATGTTCGATTCTCAAACCGTATGCCAATGATTATTTTTCAGCCATAACATTTCTGCCGGTTCATGATTTGTGCGTTTTATGGTTATTTGTTGTTGGGTGAAATACAGGCCCGCTGTGTGCACTCACAATTTGATAAGAACAATAAATAAATTTATGCTCTCCGATGGTTGCTGTCAGTTAACCGTTTTGTGATGCATTGCAGTCCTGCTTAACACATTTTATTCAGTTCAATTGTAGTTTCCTAGCTCTTTTACCACGGTACCCTGGATAAACCCAACAACACTCACAAGCACGGACAAAAAAATGCTCGTTCAATTTTTCGAATCTTAGCTTTGCTAATTTATTTACCTTTATGTGCATCAAACGTTTATGTACATTCTGCGTTATGTAGACGACTATATTTCTGATCGCACAGCTTGTATAAAAATCATCGGTTTCCAAGAGTAATCCGTCAAAAAATGCTATAATGCAAAGAATCCTTGGAGGTGCACCACCCGAGTAGTGAATATAAGCAAACCATGACTGCATTAAATACACATTTTATTACACATTTACGCGTTTGAGGAATGTTCTGATATTAAAAAGTTACAAATAAAAAATCGCCGCTGGTGCGTCTTGCACGCGCCCATAGGCAGTGTTTGAAGCAAAACAGTCGCACTTCTTCAAAATGGGATTTCACGGTTATCGTATGCTAAAATTTTAGTTAAAATTTGTGCATTTTCCTCTATGTTTAAAACTATCAGCACCCAATATTTGAGGACAGTTCAATGTAAATCGACAGTTCAAGTGTAAAATGACCTCGGCGTTAAGCATGATGATTTATTTAACAATCGTTTCCCAAGTGCGCAACATTGAAAGTACCCCATTTGATTCGTAGACCGCTCTGCCGTTTTTAAAGTGGGCCTGATTGACATTTTTGTACCGCTGTCGGTCGGCTCATGTTTAAATAAATACAAGTTATCATATTCGTTGACTTTTTGTATTTTCGTTTGATTTAAGGTCTGGGTGCTCGTGATTGTTTATGCAGTGGCATTCCTTGCCATTATTCATAACACCTTGGTTCTAATAATCGTATTTTCTTCTCGCATACGCTTGAATGTCGATGTA
The DNA here is from genome assembly GCA_030248065.1 of Rhynchonema sp. JSB1_4. NCBI lineage: Eukaryota > Metazoa > Nematoda > Chromadorea > Monhysterida > Xyalidae > Rhynchonema > Rhynchonema sp. JSB1_4. The sequence goes on from JASAMV010000167.1 coordinate 13,390, forward strand.
ACTATGTATATGTTTATAGTATTTTCTTTGCTGAACCTCTCCATGAAACCATATGTTGACAAAACAGCAGGCTAATTTTAGTTAGTTTTTCACCGATAAATTATTTTTATTTCTCCCTTCACGTTTTGTGCATGCATGCACGTTTTAACAGTCAGTAAACTTGACCGATGCTTTCACGCAAAGTGCGCGCTCCAAATGCTTCTCTGTGGAGAATGTAATGTTTTCCGACACCATTTTTTCCGCTGCAGGGGCCACGAGACGGGTTACTATTATTTTTATGAGCAATTTAGTTCGTGCAAAAAGTTGCGGAGAGAGAGGCATAATGCAGAACACGGTCAGGATTAACTTGTTTCTACAAAATTCAAAGTGTAATTACTCGCGTGTTTTCGGCACAAGCCGACCACACGCAACAAGATGGGTTTATTTATAATTTCAGTTGTATATACAACTTGTAACATGCGAAAAAAATGTGTTTATCTATTTACAGTGTACAGTGTATGTATAACATGTTTGTGACATGCGAATTCGAAAATATTATTTCTATTACTTTATTTATCGTCCATAAGATCCATTTGAAATAAAAAAAATCAGTGTAAAAAAGTTCTGAGTGTGATTTCCATTTCAGTTTATTTTTAATTCGCATGTCTTTCAACAAATGTTGGAAACTTTATCATGTGACCCATTGAAGTTAGTGGTTCCGGCAGGTTACTATATTTATACATCGCGCGAATTAGTACCCATGTGTTTCTGCGCTATTATGCTTCATCTTGCCTACCGCCTGTACCCTAGAATGCTGTTAGAATCCGTGGAATTCGGTCTGCGCGCGCATGATGTAACCTGAACCCCAAACACTTCAAACAGGCAGCTTGAGGCAGACTGTTTGATTGCAATCACGTTATGGTTTTGACAGAGATCTTTCCAGTTGACGCATGGTTTCAACTGGGCTGCGTGTACGTTTGGCTTGAGATGCTATATTTCTGTTCTTGGTGCGGCATGGTTGCATGTTCTGACCAAGGTTCAGAAGTTGTCACCAAAATCAGACTAAAAATGTCAGTTGTGGTTCTGGAAAGTTTTGCAAAAATGTCATTATATCTGGATTGAGGTGTAGGGTGTCACGAATTATCAAGCAGGTATAAGTTTGGCCACACAGAACTTACAGTATTTATAGAATAGCGTGGCATTGCTCTAGTTCTTATTTCCTTTGCTGCACAAAAATCACGATATCCAAATTGGGACAGTAGCATGTCCGTAATGACGTATATTTCGACCATGAAGCTGCCAGCAAAGCTGTTGCATTATGAGCTTATGTTGCGGTGTTCGTTTTGTAATCCATACCTGCGTTCTTCTGTAGCCATCATGTGTACTGTTTGGCCACCCAGGTATATCTGTCTATTCTACATAATACCACGTTCCACCAATAATCTAAACCACTAAGCTTGTTCATTATTGCATGGCCAAACAAATAAGCACACACCGTTCGCTTGCTGCTGCAATATGCATAGAATGGGCGTCCGTTATAGGGTGACACAATAAAAATATCCCACTGCCTCACGCGGGGGCACCTAAGAACTTTTAATTTCACACAATGGTATGGGACACCACGTCTGGCTTATGTCATGCACAATACTCAGGTGAAATAACCCGAAACCACATCAGTATTTCAAAGGCGTGAATATTGCAAACAGTGTCAAACCACCCACACACATAGTGCTGTACATTGATGTGTACGATATCTACTTATTTTTATACTTTCTCAATGTTTCATCAAAACCGGCTCTATTGAGATGCTTAGGACTCACAAGTTGAAAAGGTTGAATACCTAAAGTGTTTCAAAACTGCAGTACCCCAAAAATTTGCATTTGTCGGTCCTTTGGTTTCAGACTTGTACCCATTTGGTTTCGCCCGTTAGTTATGAATTTGCCATGTGTTGTCTATACGAGTAACATGTGTCTGTGTATGGTGTCTCAATATATGAGCAATTTTGTAAATATTCAACGTTTTTCTATTGCCCGTAGTGACATCGCACAAGCAAATAATAATAATAACTAGTTTAAACGACCACGCGTGCGCCCCAACGTCTGTAACTGCTGTAAGCAATCTGTTTTTAGGTGTGCAAATCATTAGCAGGAATTTTGCACCCTAAAACGTGTGACAGTTTCACCTACTGTACGTATAGTCCAGCCAACAGCTCATGAGACGACGGTTCCACGCGTTTCAAGACCTTTCGAAAACAAAAGAAAGAGAAATCGACTACGCATAAGCACGCCCAATTTCTCTTTCTTTTGTTTTCGAATGCTTTGTAACACGTGGAACAGGTGTCTCATGAGCTCATGGTGAGGCTACACTGTATTTGCTGGCAGAGTGCACTACACGCGCGTGAGTGCATTCTGTGGCAGTAAAGTACTTTACCTTCGCATGTTTAAACCAGCACAGACATCGGCTTCCGAAGCTTCGAAGCTTTCCTTCTCAGGCCATCTAAGCATGCTATTCTAATTATTAGAACGAACTTCTGAGACACACTGTGTCTGTGCGTTTTTATAATCGAGCTGTTCTGGACAAACGAGTGCTTATGGTGTCCGTCCAACCCAATGAAAAGTTACAAATTTCGGAAAAGCATTTTTTCTAATCGGTTTTCCTGTTCTCGCAAACATTGCTTTATACAAAGGTGTCGCTCTTCGGTGCTAGGGAATCATAATGTTCAGCGTGAACCAAGCAAGCATCGGTTTTGTACCCGTGTTGCGCACGAAATAATTGTGGCTGATAAAGTTGATTTGGTGTATGCAGATATAAAGGTGCCTGTGCAACAATATCACTTTTATAGTGTCGCCCATACAGATCATTGTGTTGAAAAAATGCTGATAATGCTTGATGCAACCTTCCCTGACATGTTTTTTCATTACACAGTTCTGGCCTTGCTTACACCTTCGCTTGCTGTGCTACAAAATAGTGATTTGGCAACTTGTACAGTGTGTGTTGAGACCTAAAGCTTATGTAGCGTGGGGCAAGCTAAAGCGGAGCGGTGGCGGATGGTCTTTTTTTGATAAGCAGTTTTTTATTCCGGCTTTTGTAACACCACATGGGTCGGTATTTTAGAAAGCGTTGTTCTTGACTTGGGCAGGGCCCGGAAAAATGAAATAGCATAAGCCCGCAATCTTTTCACCACAAATGTGTCCAATTGTGCGAATGTTGTTGCCTTCACATTGTTTGTCATCGTGTGCATATGCATTTTGATGCCTCATAACTTCCAGATCCAAACAGGTAGAGCCCAAATGCTGCCTGTATGAAATCCGTCACCTTAGTCGATCTAGCTACCGATTTTTTATATAATATTATTTCCAAGCAAACATTTTATCCAGTATTTGGCATTGTCAGACACGTTAGTGGAAATCAGGTGCAAGATTACTATTGGTCTCGGTGTTTACCCCTCGTCTTTCGTGTGAGAGAGGTTCAAGTCTTACAACAGAAAAAAAGGGTTGTGCAGCGCTACATTTTGTGTTACACAATGTTGGGCGTTGACTCTATCAGAAGAAAAAACAAGCCTCGTTTTGCGCCTATAACTGCGTAAAGAAGCGGCTTTAGCTTACCTTGTTGCGCGTACAGGCTGCATCTGACTGTATACAGTGCACAGCGCACTATGAAACAAAACTGGTCAAAGTTTGCTGCTTGCACTATTAGGTATTGGCTTATGGGTGTGCACCATTCTTCCAATATGCTCGCTCCTACGCTTTTACGAGCTGTCCAGGTGACTTACCCGTACCTATACGTTGAGCTTGTGTTGGAGATCCGCCGGGTAAGACCGGATCAGCTTTGTTTGTGGAAGGGTGGGGTTTGATTTGCAAAAGGCTGAGTTTTCAGTCGCCATTGGACATTCGATTTTTGCAGAGTATCGCTGCTACACATTTCACCGTGCTTGATGATGTTTCACGTCATCTGTTTTTTTGTTGAATTACAACTTTATTGGACTGCCCAAGTCTGATGTGTTCAGACATTTTATGCACCCATGAGTGGATCCTGTCTCAGGGCTTTTGGTTGTATTGAATTGTTTTCATTATTACGCATTTTGTGGTGTCAAATTTTGCACTTTAAGTATGCTTCTCTTTTATACTATATTTTATTATTTGTGGCTTTATTTTGACATTGAAAAGCACACCACATGATTTGTTTATTCATCATTACTTTTGTGGGCTGGCTTTGGCCTGGGAACATAACCACAGCGGTGTGGGGGATAGACCAGCTTCAGAGAACTGAGCGTAGGTAAAAAATCGCTTTTCTTGATCCGGACATGAGTTCTGTTAAACGTTGATCTAATTTCGGGTTTCAGACCCATGCACGAGGCCCAAGTTCAATTCTTTCAAAATTTCGGTATTTCACTTGCTGCTTTGACGCGCAAATCTAAACGTTTTTCTCAGCTTTTTTTTGAAAGCGATTTCACCCAAGCCGCAAAACGTGAGTATAAAGAAATAAAAAGTTTTACGCTGAATAAAGCTTGAACGCGTTCTGACATTTGGCAAAAGGGTAATGGACACGATTGTGTGAAAATGAATTGCCCAGCTGTTGCGTTATTCGTTCCGCGACCAAAAAGCCGTCCTCTTATTTTTTCTCATACATTTTACCACTTTTCCGTTCTCATCTTCACACGTTACACTTGCAACATAATGTCGTTGGTCCATCCTTTCGTTTTTGATTGAAATGTGCAACATTAAGATTAGCCATCAATCAAAAAACAAGATTGAATTATTCTATGTGATTTCAGCGAACGACAAAAAACCGCATAGAAAATACACATACGAAAAAGATCTACACGAACTTTGATTGCACGAGGAGGAAATCTGCGTGTGAGCGGCGCATCAGGCATGCAGAGTCTCTACGTACTGACTGTATCATGCCTGATTTATCAGGGCGGCGTGCAAGGCGTGGGCTTCGATGGTATCAACCCGGGCACGCCCTATTGTGAGGTCCGACGTCCCGTCCAATGCTGTCCGGGCAAATATCACGCCCAGGGCTTCCCCACTCGCGACGACGAGTGCACCATGCCCATTAATGTGTACCCGCATGGGGAAACCCTGTGCTATTGCGACGAATTCTGTGATCGGACAAGGGAGGGCGGGGACAAAGATTGTTGCCCCGACTATGACGAGGTGTGCAAGGGCGTCACGCCCGCGCCGATTTTGGGACGTGAGTTTGCGGGGTGCGTGGGAATTTGGTACTTTCTGAGCAGTGTTATGTGTTTGGTTTTTAACATTTCCTGGCGTTAGTGAGTTAGCAGGATTCGCTTTGAAAATTTGTAAAAGTTGACCAGCTTAAAAGTACCACGGGGAACTTGCACTTTTAAGCTGGTTAAATTTTACAAATTTCAAGAACTTCATATAGGTCTTTTTTATGCTGGTTGGTCACTTTATGGCCTTAAAAACACATCAAATAATCTCGAATAAAAAAAAACTCCGACCTGACCAAGATGTCAGCAACGTAGAGACCGACAATTACAGTATTGTCGACGAAATTCCTGACTTTTTCAGCGTGCCAAGATCAGAGCGGCAACAGGTGGTCAGTCGGAGAGACCGTCCAAATGAACTGCTGGACTTGGTGAGACACTCATTCTGTGATGTTTCAGTGTTCTTTATTCCTTTCTAAGACAGTCACACACTTGTCCTCCTTCGCAGCACATGCTCGGAGCGCGGTTGGAGCAACTGCCGGCCGCAGGACATCAACACGCAAGACCCCGACTCGTCGTGTTTGATTCAGCCGAAAATCATCACCGACAACTCAAAAGGAAGATTCACGTTCGTTTCGGATGTCCTTATTTCGTTTCACGTTTGTTGAACAAAGCGAGAGTGCTTAATTGTGGTGCCACAATTATAATTCTTGACCCACCCTCGTTTGCGCTCCATGGACCGAAAATCGTCTGCACCGTGTGCTTGACCTATATGTACATAATGTGGGTATAGATTGCAAGCAAGATGTTCTTTCGTATAATACTCTTTTTTCATCATGACGATTGGTTGATACGCGCCATGCTCAGAAAATTGCTGACTTTTGCAACACTCTGTGCACTGTTTTCCAGCTGGCGAGCGGGCAACTACTCTCAGTTTTGGGGCAAGACGCTCAAAGATGGTGTGATCTTCCGTCTGGGCACCCTCTACCCCGAGGATGTCGTTCGTAAAATGTCGCATATCAAACCGGCCGACATCACAACGTTGCCCGAGTCGTTTGATTCGCGACAGAAATGGCCAAACTCCATTTCGCCCGTGCAAGATCAGGGAAACTGCGGCTCCAGCTGGGCGTTCTCGACGATTTGTGAGTTGGCGGAATGGTTATGTTGAAGTTTTGCGTGTGGCCAGTACCCAATTGGTCCAACCGCTCAGAATATACTAAGAATTACTGTACAGTTAATAGTCTGATCGCGGTACCCGACCAAAAAACTTCAATCCTGACTGCCTCTTTGTCTTTGGGGTATCGATGTTCAGACACTCAACCGACTGTTGCACAAAAACGTACGTCAGGTTAAAACATGATTGGATAAAGTGTTGTTCTTTTAAACTTTGTCAGTTCCAGTGTGTGGGAATTTTTTTACCAGTAGAAGCTATAGCTTGATGCTTGCGAAACGTAGCAAGTAACTTGCTGCATTTGCGGTAACGTGTATCACAACTTTGTCCAATCATGCGCACATGTACGAATCTACATACTGTATACGCAATGCCCGTGCTCAATTTTTCAGCGGTTGCGGCCGATCGTAATGCCATTATGGCGGGCAAGGACCACGCGGCTGTGTTATCGGCTCAGCACTTGTTGTCGTGCAACCAAGCCAAACAGAGGGGCTGTGATGGCGGGTTCCTGGACAGAGCCTGGTGGTACATGCGCAGATACGGGTGGGTGGCGGCATTTCATTCGAGATTTACTGGATTTATTTTATTATTATGAGGTGTTTCAACTGACACTAGTGTTTTGGACTTGTATTTGAGTGCAATGTCAGCTACAATGTGCTCTAAGGCCTCAAAGATAAAGAACAAGAAATCAGCTGTTCAGAAAACGAAAGAGTATGAACATGAACAGCTACACCGCCCGAAGCGCGTTTTATGTACCTACTGTAGATGGCCCGCAGTGAAGCACTCATCTAACAGCCGTATGTGGCGCGGGCACCTGATGTTTCACAGACCACTTTAGTTTCGGTGTCGTCTCAAAAATGGACGATCTCCGAACAACTCGATCGGTGCAAGTGCACGAATCCCGATTTAGACCCGATAAATCAGCCATAATTGTTCATGTTGCAGCATCGTCGACAATGACTGCTATCCATACATGTCTGGTCGGTCGAACGATCCGGGCACGTGTCAGATCAGCGTGATGCAGTACAAAACCGGCGGACCGTTGACTTGTCCCAGCGCGGGCGGACAGGGAAAGATACACAAAATCACGCCACCGTATCGGATTAAGAGTGATGTTAGTTGACATCCATAAATTTCCCATTGTTGTCTTCCTTATTATGATACTAAATTGAATTTCAATGTTCAGGAGCAGCAAATCATGCACGAAATTCTCAACAACGGACCCGTGCAAGGTAAACGACCGGAATTTTAACAAATTGTTCAATATTTGTTTGAAAGTTGTTATTTTACAGACGTGAATAGTGATATTTTTCACGAATTTCCAGCCACGTTCCGTGTGTACGAGGATTTCTTCCACTACCATGGCGGCGTGTACAAGAAGATGCCTGGTGTGAGGGAAAGTCCCGATCCGGATAGGAATGGATATCACTCGGTTAAGATCATTGGGTGAGTTAGAGCTACACTTTGTTGTTGTTGTTGTTGTTGTTGTTGTTGTGTTGTTGTTGCCGGTCTTTGTGTAATTCCTCGATTATGTTTCATATCTGCATGCGAAAATCTTGAAGCATCAAAATTTTTGTGCTGTATTTTCAGCTGGGGCACCGACAGATCGATGGGAGCGAGTACGAAATATTGGGTGAGTGTATCCAGATCGTAGCGTTCGGTTTTCCATATAACGCCCCCCGAAGCCTGTTCGGAAAATCTTTAGTGGGAAGGTTTTTGACATTTGTAGACTCCATCGTTAGTGTTATGGCATATATATTTTCACGGTGCCCTTGTGTGCATATTTAAAAGCTTTGCGTGTGTGATTTGATCTGTTGACTGTTTCCGTTCCACCATGTGCGAAAATGAACTGAATTTTGGGGAGAAAACGTTTGCTCTTAAGATCTTCCCAAAACCCTCAGAACCCACCCGAGAGAATCGGGGGCAAAAATGATGAAGAACATTATATGGGTGATATTTTCGAAACGGTGTAAAAGTCAGTTGGGTGTAAAGGTCGGTGGAAAGCTCGGTCGACAGCTCAGTGTGATAGACCTCCGTGTAAACTTGAAACATTCTACTGTACGTTAATAACAGGCAATGTTTCACGTTTACACCGAGCTACGCCGACCGAGCTTTCGACCGAACTTTACACCGACCTTTACGCCCAATTGACCTTTACACCGTTTCGAAAATTCCACCCTATATTCTTTTTCCAGTTGGCGATGAACTCGTGGGGCACTCGATGGGGCGAGGAGGGTCTGTTCAAAATCGCGCGCGGCGAGAACCACTGTGAAATCGAGTCGTTTGTTGTCGGCGCCGTCGGCTATCGAGCGAAGAAGAAGCGAAGACTACAGAAACTCAGACGTAGGAAGTTGCTCTTGTAGACAATGAAACATTAATGCGACCATAGATGGGGCCATAGTGGAATCGGACCCACCTACATATTTTCATCTATGGATGCTTAGCGCTGGAATTTTGTTGGTTCCGTGTCTGACTTGAGAAAATGTAGACGGCACGGAATCGGAATTTCTGGCGAACATAAAATTGAAGAAGAATATTACCGTCCGGAGTTTAGTCCGTTGTTTGTTTCGTATTTCCCGTATTTTCGTACATTTCGATTTTTGTTCGTTGCTCTACGCCCGGTTTGTGACAATTTTTTGTGTTTTTTCTGTCTCTCTCTCTCACTGTGGTTGTGTAAAACGTTGGTCATGTTTGTTCGCGCGTTTTTCTCTTTCTGCTGAATTTGTACATAATTATCTTTCAACTGAAACACTCACTAATTTTACTCTGTCATTATACTGTATTTCTACGCTGTGTTAGTCTCTCATACAGACGCTTGTAGACTAATTTCTTGTCGTATACCTCTCTGTCTTCATGAAATGTGTCATTCTTTGCTTATCGATGACAGCAGTCGATTTTAGCATTTTACTGGGAAGGAAATGTTTCATGCGCTTATACACTACCGGTGGCTACAGCTAGTTCGACTATTGGAATTGTACGGCAGCAGATGGAACCGAACCCATAATTGTATCTTTCAACATAATGTGAAACTGCCCTACCCTGCGTACAATTTATTTGGAAAACTACATATGTATGTGTTTTCAAAGTAAAATTTCCATGTGAGACACGGTAAAGGTGATTTTTCACTGATTTGCGATTAGTACAAGTTTGGGTGGAATGTCTTTTTCCTTGATTATATTTACTAATTCAATGCACATGTGCTACCGTGGTTTTCTTTCATTTAGTAAACAAAACTGCCTATACAGTTATCTTCATACTGACACTGCACATTTGGGCTCTATGAGTGCTCGCATCTAATGCCATTTTTAACATTTTATTATTGAAAAATCTTGATTTCCTTGTTGTAATATTGCTTTGTATCAGATTAAACGTATGCTTTCTTCAAACCGCTTATGTTGTAAATCTGCGATTATACCTATCTTCACTTACAGTATGTAAAAATTACACAACTTGTTCTATAATAAATCCTTAATTTGAAATTAACGTTATGGAAACCTCTTACTCAACCTATAAATGCTGCAGACGATATAAGTTTCACTTCATGATGGATATTGTTGCAAAGTATTTTGCTAAAACACTCACGAATATCGTTGATTAGCTTTCTACCCATGTGGCCATAATCATGTCAGGCAGTCGGTTGACGTAGTCGTTGCATTGCATTCTTGCAGCGATCAAGAATAGTTCGAAAGGACCCAACTGACAACACATGAATTGAACACATTGGATACCAATGAAGGACCCTAAGGGCAGACACGGAATCCGGAATCCGGAAATATTTACATGTAAAAGCTTTGATCTATTTCCGGATGCGGGCGGAACACCATCTGCGTTTTCCAGAAATATTTCCGAATTTCGGTTTTCGGATAAAATTTGAAAAAATGCGGAACTCGAAAATGTTTTGCATTCCTTTGAAAAGACGGTGAACTGAAACCTGGTTCAATGTCAGTTCCGTGTTCTGTAACATTCATCCTGAAATTGGAACCCGGAAATATTTTGTGATTCCGGTTTCCGTGTTCGACCTGTATACAGTCCGCCCTAAAAATTAAGCGAAAAGAAAGAAACCAGTGAACTAACAGTGGTGACAACTTGAAGAATCACACATTGATCGATTCAAACCCGATGTTGACCAGGCTGATCGCAATCGTGGGTTGTCTGCACACAATAAGGGACATTAGGAAGCAGACCAAAAATAATAGGCATGGCAATCTAGATCAACGAGTGTCATAAACCTGAAAGCCAGTGGTTTTGCCTTTTCGAGCCATCAAAGACAGCGAGCACAGACGCGGCTCACGCTAGCCCGATAGAACATCCATGACGTGTTGATGAAATCCGGCCATCGCGAGGGCAGCCCTTATTAAGCGCACACGAAGCAAAATTCTCTGATTCTGGTGGAAAGCTTTATAGACTAAAATTTGTTCGGCAAACCAATGAACACGAAGAGAGTAAGCAGATAATATCGGACCAGGTTACAGGCAGCACGCAATTATTGAAGATGAATTTGCCAGAAATACGTATTTTCGTGTCTCTTACTCGATCATCGTTTCGTCATTGCGTTTGTCATGATTCTTGCGAGCAGATCAACATTGTTGTGACGTCGATTTGTGTGGGCAGCCGGGTCGAGATCGATGTTGCTAATCGAGATCGAGATCGAAACCAGCAAAAGGTTCGAGCTCGAGATCGAGCTTCGAGATCTTCTCTGATTCAGTTTTTTCGTAACCTGGCCCAGGGGGCTTAATCAAACTTCTCTAGTAACACAACAAATTGATAAACTCATAGCCTTGTCAGCAAGGCAGAAAAGTTTGAGGGCTGTCACGGCAACAGACAAGAAAATCAGAATCAATCACAAGCCAAATGAAATAAAAACCAAGAAAGTAATTGTACCTATAAGCAGCCCACGCGGTCTAGTTTTTCACTGGCACGGTTTCACCACGCAAACATCTGCACGCATTGATTGAGAAAATAACTCAGGTTTTCCGTTTCCCCAAGCGCACGAAACAATCATTGTCATCCTTTCGTGTTTGCCTTTGCCAAATTCTACAAAGGATTCCGTCAGAGTTCTTCTCAATTTTTCAAAATAATGCTTGTAATCCCATTGCTATCATTTGTTGTTGTGTGCATCACCGCCAGAGTGGTCCCATCATATTCTCCAGATGGCGATCACTATTCCGAAACTTGGAACTATGATTACGACCCGGAAGACTACGTGTACATGAAAAGTGATGAAAGCGGTGAGCGGGATTTTGTCATTATTTTCTACAGAAGTTATGTTTATGTTCGTTCCATTTATGAGCACAGAGCAAGAAGCGCTGTGCAAATTCCTCGGCACGCCTCCCAACAGCAGAACCGTCTTTATAAACGATCGATGCTTCTCAATCACCGAATATGAACTGACAAAACGGCAACACGAAGCTTATTGCGTGGGTTAGCAAAATTGGCTGATTGCGCACGATCTAAAGTGCAGTGGCATAGTCCAGCAATAACTGATTCAAAATTTATGCCCTGTCCGTTGCCTGAAAAGTAAAGCGCGAAACCACTGCTTCGCGTCAGACCGGAAGTGATCTGCAGGTTGTATGATCCCTGCCATCTTGTCATGCAAACCACAGATCACTTATGGTCTGAGGCGAACACTGGGGTCGATCTTTACGATTCAGGCAACGCACAGGGCCTTAATTCCGAGTTAGTTGCTGGTGGACTATGTGCAAAACTGTTCTTACTTCGTTCAATAAGTTGCAGAGCCTTCAATTGGCACTCCCACAAGAGCGCCTAATCCTTGCAGATCACCCTGTGCACAACTCTGATGCATTCAAATACCACGAGCTGTTCTTAGTGGACAAAGTGGTCACGGCACTAGCAACCGTTGATGTGCCAATCGTGGACAGAATCATTGAGAATACTTGGAATGTGTGTTCAGAATATGCATATCGGCTGGAATATAAATTGTCTACGACCACTTTTTCCTAAATCACGTTTTCAGAATACGAGCAACTACAAGATGTGGGTGGCGAACACGGGAAGAGGTCAGTTTGCAACGTTTGTTTTGTTGCTCTTTGGATTTCGATGACTCACATTCATATCAATGGATTTGAAACATCAGGCCAGTCAAGCAACTGCGTGGTGGTGACGGGACCAAATGGCGGTCTTGAGCCCAACGACTGTTCAGAGCAACTGCTTGGTATTTGTGAATACACGTTCGTTGACGCGCAACAATAGGATACAGTTGCATATTATGTACATACTTGCATCAGTTGACTATATCACAAAAATGGCTAAGGTGGCCATAGTCAAACCCCACAAAGTAAACCTCGACATGATGAATCCTTCTACATAGTGAATACCCCTTTTAACAGTTCGATAAGTTCCAAAATTAATGCAATGTGCCCATATTGCTCCACATGGTGAATATTCTTTACAGGGAACAAGATTCTTTACAGTTTACGTTTCTGTTCCTCTTGCAGATGTTTGACTGTACTATCAATCATTCGTACTTATTCTGACCCGATTGTATTGTATGTATTTCAATTTCGGTCGACAATTCGGTAATCCAATTAATGATGGGCCTATTGCTTTGTTATCCAGCCTGTGTGAATAAGCAATCAAATGCATTGGTCATGATAACACTTTTATGTGCAAACGAGTGCGATACACGACGGGAATGTAGGATAATAATGGATACGGGTCACTAAGTGAAACAGCATAAAAGAAGAATGACACTGGAAAGTTTTTAGGCAGCAGCATCCAACCGAAAAAGTTGAAGAACCGAATTATCCATCGCAATGGAGTGCCTTGAGCTCTTTCGTTCCCTAATGTACATAATGCTGATCCCCCCATATCGCATGAAACAATAGCATAAGTTGAAATGATACAGCTTGAGAATGATGCCACGTTTGGTTTTCACGATGGAATGGAGAAAATCACAAAATTACAGGTCATTATTGTTTATAATCTCTTTAAAAGCTAAATAGTGCAGTGTTTTTCTCGCTTGCAAGAAGTGTGATGGTCATCATGTTTCGATCATTGCTCGGTTTGCTGCCGTTGCTGTTGGTGAACGTTGTTGTGCTCGCTGATTACGATGTCGAAGATCGCTACGGAGCGACGCCGAAGACAGGTTACCCGGTCACACACAGTCCGCTGTCGACACCGACTGTTGTTAATCTTCACAGCGATCGCTCATTGGTTTAACGCTGCGCTTACTTTGAGCAATTGTGTTTACACTGAGATATCACTAAGCTCTGAAGGCATTTGCGCATTTGTCATGTCAATGTGCAACTCGTATGAACAAAGTTCCATTTTTGGGTCGCCTGTTAATCGGATTGAATATTGTATGGCAACCTTAACAATCGTTTCCGAAGGTGTGAGCCAACACAAAACAATAAGTGCAACCATGACATCTTGCTGTTGTGCAACACGCAACGCTTGTTGTCAACGTGGCAGTGTAGCTCATGCGGAAACCAACAATCGGAAAGCACTCTGAAAGGTGTAATCGTGAAGACTTACTTATGAGCTGCACGCCTTTTATTTCTTCCTCAAAGATTTGTGTTGGCAATGCAAGCATTCGTTCCATTTGTCTCTGATGAATGGGTTCCAGAGCTACACACGGCCCCGTCGACAAGAAAAAATGTAAACACGTGGCACACGAAGCAACACAAAGATGCCACGTATAGGCAAACTACACCAACACGAGCCCGATTTCGAAGGTGGTGTATTCAAAACGAATAGAAAGAGAAAATCATCATGCGCCATGTTGTATACTTCAACGTGTAACATTTCCCAAATCAGCAGCCACGTATGAATGTTTCACAATTCTGCTAATTTCACAATGCTGCGAAATCGAGATCATGTTGATGTAGTTTTCCTTTAGATTTTTGCGTTTGATTCACACGAGTTTGGCTCACATGATCATCGTGGTAGGGTTACAGACGATTGACCAGATCGCAGCACCAAATCCAACACTGTGTCTAGTTTGCTGTGTGGAAGATATATAGAAACATTGTCGTCCAATGGGGTGCGGTAGGCCTACGCCTAAGCCAAACCCCAAACGTTCATGCATAACTGGGCGCCTGGGGCTATGCCTGAAAACTCAGCCTGAATGTGTGACAAAGGGCCTAAACAAAAGTCCGACCAGCTAATCGCGAGGCTAAGGCCTGAGTGAAACAGCCCCAGCCAAAAGCCTAGCCATCACAAGCCTTACCTCCCTACCGAACATGCAGGTTTTTCGAAGTACAAACGCGAGTGGTTGTACGACAACACGCTGTGCCCGGAGCAAACGCGTCGCTACGTGATCGCCGTGCACGGCAATGAGGCGAAATGGGACGGACTGATTTTTGATGACCGGTTGACAGGTTGGCAAGCCCGCTGAGCTTTTATGGAGTGTGACTCACCACGCGTTATGTAGTGGGTACTGCGTGCTGTGAGAAACATGAAACCAGGGCGTGGCTCGTACTCACCTGCGGCCATCTGGTGCATCCACACTGACGATGGTCTACTACACCACCCGTCTGTGAGAGCAGATGTCGAAACGGGGCAACCGAAAAACGTACCACACGCGTAATGCTACTAAAAAGATGGCGCAATCCATTCGATTTCAGACGATTCGGACGCTCACATCCAGCTGCAGGGCACGATTAGATGGACGCAGACCGACGTGTTGAGGTTGCAGTCGATCAAGAACCCGCCCGGACAGAGGACCGCCTGGAACGACATTGTGTCCGACCCGGATGCCACCGAGCATCTGGTCGGCAATCGATACGCCAAAGTCTATGCGGTCGGTTTTCTTGACTGATTGATGATTTTATTGGCGTTTAGACTGAACGTGCAATAACGCGCAACAATGTGTCACGACACCGAAGATGCAGGCGCAATGTTTTTGTTTTTGCTTTTCATGACCGTATGGCCAGAAGGTGTAGGCGCAATATGCAACCGGGTTTTTGACACGAACAGCGCCGTTCTCGTTTAAAACTATAACATGGCAGCTTTTCCAAATCTCCAGCACCCACGCGGATTCGAACATCATTTTATAACCAGCGTGCTTCTGGGCAAGTCCATGAAAATAATTCCATCAAGTGGACAGAAATATAGCGTATTAATTGAACTGCTTTATTGGGCACTAAGTCAGGGGGTACACAAATCGACAATTCGTCATTCTTGACCTGGTACAAGTATGTACAGTACATGTATGACCACATCGAATATACTATGTTGTTTTAAAAACACACATATTTGTGTTACAGATTTGCAATGACAAGCAAATGATTAGCCATCACGGCTTCATGGGGGACGTATTGACGAATGTCACCATCGGTAACGGACGCTGCTACACTGCGAGTCCCTGTAGTTCGTAAAACTTTGTGATCTTTGGTTCAAATGGACCTACTGTAGCTTGTTTATGTGAATGGGAACAACCATTGCTTCAGGTCCGACAAAGTGGTGGCTCGAGAAACTGGAGGTTTTCTATACCGACTCCAACAACGCCGAAATACACAACGAATTCTTCGTGAGGGAGTAGGTGGCTTTATTCTGACGCACGTGCATTCGTATGCGATCAATTAGGTACAGTATATATCAATTCAAATCGTTCAGTTTCGTCGAAGATGTCGCGTACGATAACTTGCGAGAGCGATGGGAAGACAAGAACAGAATCACCCTGTTTTACTATCATCGACATACCAGCTGGTCAAACTGGCGGTGTGCGCATCCGTGTGGGCACAGGTGTTTGAACGTTAATATCGATCTATCTATCAATCACATTTAGCAATCCATCTGCCTATTCACCAAAAATGTTCAGCAACCAAATGCGTCAGCGGCTTGACGCGTTCACTCGCGAGTGGCAATCGTGGTACTTCAACCTAGTCGCCCAGCAGGCTGGAGCTTTGTTGCCGACGGCAAGATTCGACCCTTCGTCCGCGTGCACCCTCGGACCGTGCCATCTGCCTTTGAGCGAAGAACGACAAACAGTGGACGAGATCGGCTACCTTGGTTGGTGTGCTTGGTACAACCGTCCTGTGAAGTTAAAAGATTCCAAGCGATCGCCTTTATTTTGGGTGGGATGGCCGTCTGGAATGAGAACTTGACATATTGTAGATAAGCCCAGTATACCCAGTTCGAACAAGTACACTTTGACCGTCGAAACACTGCACTGGACCGACCGAAAGACCGACCGACCACACCAGCTGTTCCACTTCGTATTCAAACTCGTGGGCAAGACCGTTGTGTGTACAACACAAACATTATGTTCTTCTATTTTTCATACACGCGCGGAAAGACCTCATCCTATTTTCTTCTTTCTTCAGAACAGTCCCTTCACATATGTTATGCAGGGAGCGACCGACGAAAAGGCTC
Source organism: Rhynchonema sp. JSB1_4 (assembly GCA_030248065.1). Taxonomy (NCBI): domain Eukaryota; kingdom Metazoa; phylum Nematoda; class Chromadorea; order Monhysterida; family Xyalidae; genus Rhynchonema; species Rhynchonema sp. JSB1_4. The sequence continues at coordinate 30,048 of JASAMV010000167.1, forward strand.
TTTTTGCCGACGGCACTGTACGTGCTGTATTTTTGTTCAAAAATTTTTTCTCGAATGATGTTGATCAAAAGCGAATAGTCGTATCAATTGTAGAAGCTATGTTTCAGACTGAAGCTGTGGTGATTGATGACAGTCTATACGTGGGAAGGATTCAACAGATTGAAGTGCGATACGATTCGTTGCCAATAGGAACACCGGCCGAGATACTGGGAAATAGATCTGCGGGTAAAAGGGGGTTCTCGCATGTCAATGTAGCACGCATTGTAGGTACATGCATGTGTTACATCACTGCCCAACGTTCTAAAACGACAAAAAATGGTAGACGTACAAGTAATAACGCTTTCCTTGCGCATACATAGAAATTGTTCTTTTATACGAACCGTTTTAAAAAAACCGCTGACAATCTTGTGTTATTTAGAGTGGACACCGGCCAAAATTTCCGTCCACTCTCACACCGATGGCGTCACGACCTATTTCCACTTTCCACCGGCCGATACCCAACAGTTCGTTTCATTTGGTGTGGCTTGGACCACTTAATCTTATACATGTGTAACTATGTATGTATAGTCCATCCACCCGCTCATGTCATTTTGTGATGCTGCTGGCCAACTTGTTCCCTTCCTCCACGTTCTAATGAAAGAGAAATTGAGTTTCCGAAAAAAATATTATTGCTCCTAAATTGTGGTTTTTATGAAATCGACGTGTTTTATCGATTTTAATTTAATTTAATTTTAAATTTGATCGAATTCAATCTTTTTCGATACATTTTGTTATTTTTTAGTTTTTTTTGCAAAATCGGTCACACTCAATTTCTCTTTCATTAGAACGTGGAGGAAGGGAACAAACCAGCCAGCAGCAACACAAAGTGCCATGAGCTGGTGGACGGACTGTACGTCTGGTGCGCGACTATCTCGCAGGAGTCACTGGACCAAAAGTGAGAAAGCTGATACCGGCCACTTTGCGCGGGAGATCTCGTTGGAACCAGCCTGTGAGTTGACTGATTGGTCCAAATGGAAATGCACGCCTAACCGACTGTACGAATTTTGTGAACCGGAGGAATACAAAGCATTTCGGGTAGGTGGTATTATGTCGCAGTGTGAAATGCTGTTGCACAAAAGGCGTTGTCAAAGTCAACTTTGGCTTTTTCATGGTCAGGTATCTTCAGACCTGGGCGTCCTATAACACGCTGATGTAGCGAAATGTGTGACTGATCATTGTTGCCCGAGAGCATTACAGAAACATTTTGTGTGCATTTGTGAAGATCAAACATAAATAAACCAAGACCTAACGCGGATGACACGCGGCTTTGGTGTTACTGAAGCATTGAGAGAACTATGGAAATATATAAGAAAGCGCAGTAATGCACATGGCAGAGCGTCTTTCCTATACTTGTGTGTTCAGCTTATCGCATCAAGTTGGTCCGTCTGGACTTGTAGTCGAGGACAGCAGTCTAGTAAACTACAAAAAAAACTGTTATATAGATACTTATACCATGCATAAAATGACAGGTGACTGGTATGAAAATGCGTTTTCGTGCCTTTCTCGAAGCGCCATCAACGACAGTCGACAAGGAGCAACAGCCCGAGTGCTTTGCCCCGTTGACCGAGTTTATGCTCACGGACAACGGAGAACGTGAATTGTGCTGGTCGGATGGCGTCAATCCTGGAAACACCGAATGCTGGGCCGGATCTTGTTAGTTGGATCGGGCACGCTGTTCTTCTGAACACATGATAACCAGACATGTGATAGTGGTCCGTTGACCTGTGCTACAGCCCTGGCTGAGTGTTAACGCTGAGAGTGGCTGTGTGTGCGTTTCACGTTGTGGAGTCAGGCACACGCACACTATGTTCGTGCAGTCATTTGGTGCTGCATAGTGTGATCCTTCAAGCCCTGTCAGGCGGATGCGTAGTTCAGCTGGTTAGAACATCCGGATCTGAAAGACGTAGGTTCAAAGCCTGCCGCGTCCATAATGTTTGGTGTAGCTTGGAGGATCACGGACCCTCTGCGTACATGGCGGTAGAAAGAAAGAAAAATCCCACCCTCATCGGTAACAAACACCGTTGTTGAAACCAAAATTTTGAAACCTTTTTGTCAAAGTTTTGCAAAAATTTTTTGTCAGTACAGCTTTGATCTAAAGCTCGATTTTAGTAGGAGTAGGACTGAGTCACTGAGTAGGACACCTCTGGAACGTCTGTGCTACCATTAATATGCCTAAAAAGTGCATTATTTGGGATTCTTTATAAGCTACTACACGGTAGCAGTTTGCTTCGAAATAGAGTTTAAAAAACGACTGTATAATTCAGCAAATATACATACCTAACTGTTGCAATTAATTTCTAGATGCAACGAATGCACCCCAAGAATATTTCGACGATTATGATCGCGTCAAGGGCTAAAGGAAACGACAACCACCAGTGCGTGTTTTGTAAACGTTTTACAGATCTAAACATGAAGCTGTGATACATGAATAGTGTTTTTATACGTTTGTGCAGTGGACCAGTATTTGTACCCGATTTGGTTGAACCTATCCTGGACAAATCAGTCGTTTCCATGGTTTCGCATAATCGAAAACAGTCGTTTTTTACACACACAAATTTATTTTGATAAAAAGAGTTTATACCTATACCAAGTTCTTTGATTAGAAAAATAGCACGCCTCAGCAGAATAGGTGCAGAGCTGCGCAGCTAGTCAGCAATGTACCGAGTGCAGTATTTTCGTTTTTTTCCTTTGCTTTCGCAAACAGACCGAGGCGCCAGGGGTCGTCAGTGCGAACGCCTCTGGCAAATTTGCCCCCAAAAAGCCCCACTGGGCTGCTGGAGTGCTGTGGTGACTGGGTGGCGTGGGTGAACATTGACCGGACAGCTGTGAATCGCTGATTGACCTACCATAATTTGTGATTGTCGGAATATAAACCAAGAGTGACAGACAGTGTGGCACGCTGTACATATGAGCCAAGAAATCGGTCGGCTTTGAAGGATTGCCAACTGTCCCGTGCGCGCGTTAAGTTTATTTGCGAAGACGTACGATCTTGTTTTACTTTTGATGCCATGCAACTGTTCTTCTAAATCGCTCGTTTATTTCCA
>JASAMV010000168.1:0-54725 GCA_030248065.1 Rhynchonema sp. JSB1_4
AAGCAATAGTTTGAGCGACTGAAGTTGTGATGGTAAGCTATTCCGAAGCTATTGTAATCCTATCCAGGTGTTACTTGACCTTCAACTTATTTGGGGTTGCTGCACCGGTCGTTCCAATTTGTGCAAAAGTTCAACTTTTTCTGGAACCAAAAAGTCGCTCTACCAACAAATGTAACCTCCAAGGAGCATAAAATTGTGCGTGACATAGGCTGTCTTAAAACTTTTCAACGGTATGTAACAATATGTCCTGCTACCCTTCCTTCGGTTATGTCCCGAGCCCTTTAAACACCTTCGAAACTAGTAAGAACTTAAATTCAATGTGCATCCATGTTTATTGTGAAGAGGAGAAACCACCGTTGTCGGCCTGTCGAACGCTGTGTTTTCACATTCAGTAGCTCAGATGATGCCTTTGAAAAATAATACAATGAGCATTTGAGAAGGAAACAGTTTTGCGAGTTTGTTTTAATGAGGCATACAGTACCTCACGTTGATTCCGACATATCATAACGAGACCTTCCAAAAATGCATTTTCGATGCGAAAATCAGGTGTCTGTGCGTCACTGGCAGGCAAACATCCAAGAAACGTCATTTGAGTGAGTAACTAACCGAGGGGTGTCCAACTCACTGATTACTGATTCGGTCCGATCCCCATTTTGCAGATCTTCGAATGCTGCGAGGTGCTTCCTGTCGCCAGACGGAGACCTGTGTGTCGCCAGGTGCTTGCCAGGTCGGTGCACTATGAAATTACTACAGTTCCCTAAGTTGTTGTCGGTAAGCGTTTTTGTGCTTCAAATAGATTGTGTCTGATTTTCAGGTTGTCTATCAGCCGGATTACGCCGCCCATCAGTCTCCGACGAAGAGTGACTGGCCATTCTGGTTAACTGGTTGGTTGGTTTGTGCCTTGTCTCCCAGTGCACGCATTCATTCGTCCAGCCCTGATGATTTCACAAGTTCGGCTGCAGCAACGGCTACGGCAGTCAAGTGTTCCACATATCCGTGCGCTACTACATTTGTCAGATCAACATCACCAACCAGGGCAATCGCAAGATCATCTGCTATTGCCAGCAGAACATGTGCAACAATAAATTTCTAGCGAAGTCCAGTTCTACTTCGACGGATTTCTCACGGTTGTCGGACGGGATCACTATTTCTTCTTGTGTCTCCATCACGAACATTTATATATGTACCCACCGTAAATGTCGGCTGCCTATGTACCTGCTTGCAAGCCGGTTGTACACCTAGCAGATTCTTTTATTTTTGTTTGCAAGCTAAAAAGGAGTGCCCTGCGTGTCGATGCCCCCTGATAAGAAAGTAGGTACAGTGTGTGTACTATGTATGTACATACGTATGTGCATGCAATTCGATTACTGCTTGCTAAGACTGACCAACTGAGACCATAATCTAATCAATCATAATTAATTGCAATACTGCAATTAATCAGCCATAACGAATCACCTAGTCGGTGGCATCAAGGTGAAACCAGAACTTGATCAATGTTTCCGGTTTCGATCTCCAGTGGTTATTAGTGACAGCCGATTCGGAGTATATGACCTCCATTTGTCACTTCTCGCAAATCAGAACGGCCCTGAGTCAATTGACATGCAATTAATGGCATTCAGGTGCTTTCCTATCAGGGGACATCGGGATTCAATGATTACAAATGGAATACAAGCTACAGTACATACATATGTAAGCGATGATACTACTATTGTTAATGACGCGTAATTAATTCTTTGAAATGGGACATGTTTTTGTTTTGACAAGGCCTAAACACGAATCGGACGCAGTCCCCTTTGCAGCCTTCCACAGTGCACGAACAGTCGCAACGTTTGATGCAGCAACGACTGGCAGCAGCCAACGGCAGTGCACCAACTCTGGTCATTCACAAAACAATGCATTTGGGACGCACATCAATCGTCGCGCTGCTCATTTCGCTGTTTCATGCATTTTTGTGATCTTGGCACATTCTCTGTCGAACACCCGATTTCGCTTGCACTTGTCTCCATAGTTATGTATGTCTTGGTCAGCTGTTTGTTAATGCGAATCATTATGTAAACCTTTGTGGACGTTTCTGATAAAAATGTAAAGTTTAACATTTCGCATTATTCTCCTTGCCCCGCAGTTTTTCTCTGGCAGCCCCCTCGAATAGAGTCCTCGGGGGGCTCACATTGGAAAATTTTCAACTTGAAGTCCCCAGGTGCTCTAATTGGATTTGTTTTTTCTGGTCCATCTATTTTTATATCCAACACACTTCAGAAAACAGTTTAAACTTTTCGGTTTTTTTTCGGATGTTTTACCACACCCTAATGAAGCAATCGTCATAATCATGCTAAAAATGGTCGCAGAATGTCAAGCTACGGTTCCAAAATGATCCTACTGACAACGTTGAAAACACCCAGTTTTTCGATTAAAATAGCCCAGGCTCAGCTAAAACGTTTCCACTTAAGTCCTCGGGGCTCTATTTGGATTTTTTTTAGCCGGGGAAACCCCATTTTCCGCCAATTTCCGTTAGTAGTTGCAAATTTATGACAAACTCTGTAGTACACCTTCATTTGACGGTCTGACACACGGCAAAATACTATATATATACTATATATATAAAATGATGCCAGTTGAGGCACATGTGTTCCGTGTCTTGATGTTCTTGAACCAAATGAAAGAGTGCTATTGAATAATCCGTTTCTGCCTAAATCGCTCCATTTCCTGCGAGCGGCTGGCTTGCTCCCATATATGCTTCTCAGCAATCCCCCCTATACATACATCCTCCGAAGTGAGCACTATGCTTCATTGCACATTTAAACATGTTCAACACGCCGAAACTGAATAACAAATTAGTTGTTTGCCATTTGAGCTAAAAATGCGACAGTGAACATAGGTCCCTGTTCAAAAAAAACTCACTCTATATGCCACTGATTTTCAAACAACCGTCGATCATATTGAGCGAAATGGGCAGTGAAATCAACAAATCACAGTTGACGTTGACGATCGTTTGCGTGTTGCCTTCTGATCAGCATTGGAAGCGCACAAGCTGAGGAATTCGGAGAACGGGTACGGCAATTGTTCATGTTTGCGCGTGCGAGAAGTCTGAACTTAATATTATTATTTATTTGTTATAAATCTATGAAAGAATAACTAACAGCGGCATGCACTTTGTTGCCACATCCTGATTGGGTGCGGTCGGAGTCGGGTTTGACTTGGCATAAAAATTCGTGAAACCTCAGCCAGCCGGCCATGCATGTCCATGCGCAGCTCGCGCGTGTGCTGTAGCCAATGCGCAAGTGGCTCACTGCTGCTGTGTGCAATGATCAAAAACACTTTGTGCCAAGTCATCAAAGTCGAACGCACGTCAAGCCCGGCGCCGACCATGCCCGATCCAGCCAGGAAGCCAACAAAGCCCATACCGTGCAGACTCCGCTTGCAGCTCGCTGATGATCTGTTCGGGTCACTCGGTCGCGCACGACGTTTTGCACCGATCAACAAACGAAGAAGCGATTCGGCTCGATCCGAAGTTTGTGATTGCTTACGGATAAACGATGAGTGTCAAGTGGTTTGGCACAAGATGCGTCTTCTTCACTTGTGTTTAACCAACCACGGTGGCACTAATTATCAGTGCGGGTTGGCAATTACGGTATTGGAGCCCCATTACTCATAGCATGCATGCAAGAAAAAATAATATCGTGCGTAATGCTCAACAACACGGTCAATTGATAAGCTATAGGATGCCAACACACCGCATTTTATCGCTGTGTTCGTATGGCAGCTGAACGAAAAATCGACCAGTTAAAGGAATATGACTAAAACTACAGGGGCCGTCTTGGCTGAGGCTGTACAAGTTGCGGCGCCGGAACTACACGTCTACATCAAAATATTTCAGAATAATGTTAAGGTATTAATGTAAAATTCTGTCAACATAAGTGCGTATATTAGTCATTTTGGCGCGATATGTAAAAAGCCCAAAATAGATGTCAAAAACCATTGGGTATTAAGAGTGCATATGAAAAATGCAGAGTACATACTGTAGGCAATGTGCCGAGCAGAGGCGATTTTACAATAATCTAATTGTCTATCAGAAATGTTGTTGACACTTTACCGGTTATTTGGTGGTTTGTGCGGCTAGATCGGCCTCTCCGCAGGTGGTCTTAGTTGTTGTTGGTGGTGCTGCTGGTCTCCCGAATATTGCGCACGCGTACATATTGATTGTACAATCAGAAACCTAACGATCACAAGAACCACCTTTTGACACCAGGGGTTTTGAGTAAATAACATAAGTTCCATTTTTTCACAAAGTGTATTGTATGTAGATGCATTTAGGGCAGCACTTGAGCCCAGGATATAGCGACCTTTATTATATTTTCTTGAGTGTCAAAAGTTCAGTCGATTTTTTGAAGAATTCTTTGGGCCTTTATACTTTTCCACCTCGACCGGACAGCGAGCTACAAATGAACGGTTTCTATCAGTCATGCGTTGCATGAAACCAAAACGTTTTTCCACTAGAACATCCCTGCCGAATATAGCCCTCGTCGCTTAAACTTATCCACTTTAAATTTTCCACTTAATGTTTTGAATTCTCGACTTAGATCACCGGAAGAGCTCTACATAGGATTTATTTTAATAAATTATACTAAAACCATCCTGTCCAGGTTTAAACCTGCCAAAATTGTTCAGATCAGTACATTAGAGAGTGAAATATCGTATCACACGTTTTGGGTTGTTTTTGGTTTGTTATGCCACGTCTAGGTGAGGTTCGGTTTAGTAATGACGTTCAAATACCGTCACATTATCCTTCATAAAATCTGAAATAAGATCTGGTGGCTTAATACCAGACAGAATTTCTTTGTTCGAAACTGAAAGTCCATAGCACCACCCACAAGTCAAAGCTTGGCTTCGGCAACAAGCGCCCAAGGTGTGAAAAATTATAACTTTCCTCCGCTGCCCCCTTCTGCCTGACGCTGACCTGATCGTTTCACACGTATAGATTTGGGGGCATCAATTTTCCAGTTGAGCGCCTTCGCTTCCGCTATTTTTCTTCGTTTCTATTCTCCTCTTGTCTCGCTCAGCATCATGCAGAAAATTATGGAGGGTTCTCGCTTTTTTGGCATACCATGGGTACTACAAAAATTATCGCGATCGAGCTGGTTACATATGCTTCACATGATGACCGCCACACGCGGGTCGCGAGCTATACCAGACCTGAAACCTCAAATCAAGCTTGTGATTAGACGCGGCCCTATCCAACCACGGCGAACAACTATATAATTGTGGGCTACGACTGACCGTCGACTCCAACGAAAACCAATGCGCTTTCCAACCTCTGTTTTCAAACGTGTTTCGTATTTCGATCGCGAAAACCTAATTGCAGTCCCAACGCGATAATGCCGTTTCTAAAAAATGCCCTTTTTCATGAGGCATCGCAGGCTCCAGTGCAATAAGTATGTATAGTTTTCGGCGCCAAAATAATCTGTCAAAAAAGAAATCATATCGCGTCAAATGTTGCGTTTTTCACACGTTTTGGCAAGAATGCAACAAGCGCTACATATGTATGTAGCTTTATTGCGTAAACATCGCGCGCAAGTTCCACATCAACTTACTGTGCGCATACAGTGTGTGTCGCTTTTTGGTTCCGAGAAGTGCCAGCGCATAATAGAGGCAAATAACTGAATCAAGGTTCTCGGGCATGGTCATTTTCGAGCAGAGCCCTATTATCAGCCTTTCATCAGCTACGCGCAGTCGCCCGGAAATTAGACCGACACTTTTTTGCCGCGCGCGCATAAAACATGCGGACCAGCAGCGCGAGCACGCACACACGTGCGTGAGAGAAAGACCAAGTCCAGGCACGTGCTCATTGGTGGATTATCAGGCGTTCGAGGGTTCCTGTATGCGATAAATTGCTCGCGAATTGAACGCCAACTACCCGCCTGGTGATCTTCTGCCCGTCAGTAAGTTGTGGCTAAATCAAGTATTCAGCAGGTTGCTGCTGCATCCCGAACGCTGATACAGTTTTCGGGTGCTCTGCGCGTTTTATTAAATAGATTTGTTTCGCTTAACGACCACTATGTGCGTGTTCTGTGCGCTTGGTGCATCCTTGCGCGTGGCCGACTATCAGCAAAAAATCGCGCTCGTTTCCTGTGTCCTTTTTTCTGAAATCTAGCCATGCTCGCGACAATGTCCCACCAAAGGTAGGCATGGGTTACTCCCGCGCGTGGGAATATCTCAATCCCGAACTCCATACGTCTACCTCCCGTATTCTTTATTATGGCACTTGCACACAATGCGAACAAGTCAAGATATGGCTGAATGCATACCGACCGATGTCGCTAGACATTTCATGTCTGTACAGTAGTATCATATCAAGTATGTATGCATATTGTCACAGTTCGTGCCGGAAAAATTGTCACACAACGCTGGGTCCTAATCCGACCCGACCAAATGGGTGGTGCAGTGCCCGATATGACAGATCTGTGCGCGTTTGGCCGCATGCCACATCGCCAAGTTATTCGTGACCTCTCTCACGCAGACATTTTTGGCGACAAACTTTGCGTGTCTGCGTTCCATCCATGCGAGTGTGCGTTACCGAGTTATGGCTGTGGATGTTTTTCCTTATGCTAAGAAAAACACAACAGTGACACACCGAGTCTAGTATCTCTGTTTTCTAGCTGACTACGTCTGTCGATCAGGCCATTTTCTGCTGTTTTAGCATCGCACGCAACTCCGCGAACACGATGCGCGTCTCTACGCGTAATTTTTCATTTCATTACCATCACAATAAACATATATGGACACGTGCGTGTGGTACTTCCAAATGGTGTTGTAAGCCCAAACCGGCGTTGCTTCACAAGCAGCGGGATGGGCGCGGCCTTGCGGTCGCAAAGTGTTTTGTCGCAAGCCGCCCGTATTTTGAACAGCTTTTCGCTAGATCGTGCGCGCCCGGCAGCCGATTTCACGCTCTGTCGATCATTTATACTGAACATTTTATTGCCATGTCGCTCTGATTTCAATACGATTCATATGTATATAGAATGGCAGTTTCAAACTTCACAACTGTGAACTTGAAGCTCTTGTTGGGCGTGGCCGTTGTTTCGGCATGTCTGTTTAGGCTCACTTTCGAGTTAAATAAATATCACTTTGCTCCTGTTCTTGCATGACTGGGAATTCAGCCTTTTTCGAACCGATTCATTCGGTTCTGAATCAGTTTCTCTGCGTCCCTGGGCCTGAAGCCCAAATGGGACGACCAAAAATCCGCTCAGCACACAGCCCGCAGAGCGCTATTATGTATAAGCGCCGCCGAATCAGTAGTGTTTAGTCGCAGCATGTTTTAGGGGCGCCACATTGACGCTTTATGAGATTAATTAGCGACAATTTATTGCTCAGAAATTGCTGTCATATTTTATCGGTTGGCATGTTTGGCGTGCGCGTATCATACCACATGTTGTGTTGGTGTGTGGAATGCAGACACTTTCCGGCGATGAATTGGTCACTACAATTCGCGAACTGTACTTCTGGTGTTAAAACCACCGGAAGAAAGACAAATTAATGTTCAATCATTTCGATTTTCTTTCGATGCTAAGTGCAACATTAACTTTAAAAAATTGCAAGTTGGGGAGCAAAAATCATATGCAGTACATGGTACAGTACATGTATGCATCCAAATATTTCGGTTCACCGAAGCTGGTCGAAACGATGAGCTCATATATACAGTCTATTCTCTTTGTAAAAACATGATTGAAGCCATGGAATTTCGGCAGCAAAATATAAGTACGATTCCCCTCAAAAATAGATGTGCAGTAAATCCGACGGATCGGGGCCAAAGTGCGGCCACTGACGGAGAGTTCACTATAACGAGGATGGACTGTAGGTGTGTCTGCAGCGCACCAGCACGGGTCGGTGTGCAGACATTTGTTACCGGTGGAAAAAATATAGTGATCCTCATAATTTTGGCGCCTCAGCGGAGGAGTGCCCATGCTGTCGGTATGGCACAAAGCTTTAATTTATGGGTGCTCATGCACACACGTCGGACGTAGCCGCAAAATAAACAAACACTGCAATTCCCCCTGTGATTCTATTAGCTTATGAAATGTGATTGTTGTATGCCGGCATCGGCTGCTTCAGTTATGGTCCAATACACGGATCAAATTCAAATACCAATCTACCCTCTAGCGACAAACTCTTCGCAGTGGAACCCTCTACATAGTGAAGGTTTTGGACGTCATTTTGGTTCCTATGATAATGGGGATCGAGAGGGTCACTGGGGCTATATGCCCCCTTTCGTTGAAGTAGCTTCTGAAGAGCTTCCCATTTTTCAAACGGATACTCTTCGAAAGCTCAAGTATCGCTGCCACTTTTCCCCTGTTACCTATGCCTGTTTCACTGGAAAACCGCACAGCTTCCGCATACATACATAAGCGCATTTTTTACCCTCTGGTATAAACATGTACAAACAGCGTCGTATTTTCCGAAGCCACAAGAGTCCAAGTTTTATTTATGCGATGTGATTACAGTCATATACGCGACCACGTTCGGTTATTAACCAGAGCATGACTTGTTTGTGCATAAAGTTGGCCATTTTGGCTGCTTTCACGTACTACTGCTACTACTATCACCGCATCACGTGGGAGACACATCAAGTTGGGTTCCGACTTGACTTGTGCCAAGTGCACTTATGTATACAGTATATTCCACAACTCACTGCGCCCAATTTTTATCGTCGCTCGTCTGAGTTGTATAATGCATGACATTGAAATCCCATCTTCTGCTGCCCTCAAAACCTTTCCATGTACATAACTTTCGCCGTGCGGTCTGCAGTTGCACATTCCGCATAAAAGCTATTTCATGCTCAAATCGCAGTGGTCGACGGCAGGCATCAGCCCATCGTAAATGAAATATCAAATTTCAAAAAGTAGGTACACATGCACATGTTTCACATCCACATGGCCAGTCTCAAAGTTGAAAAGAGACTTTTGTCTGCTCTGAGCTTCTGTCTGCTCTGCATGGCAAATGCTGTCAACGCAGTGTAACCAAGGAAACATTTGGCAGAGTGGTATCCTGTATTATTAAAAGTTCCATTTCATTTTAAGGCCGCACTCAGACAAACGCGAAAAGCGAAATGCGAAAAGTTCAGCACAACAGCAACTCCTTAACCACGGGCCTAAACCACAGTGATGCTCAAACAAAATGTTTCAGAGGCTGTTTGGCGTGCGCTGTGGATGATGACTACGCTGAAAAACTTTTTGCTTTTCGCTTTTCGCGTTTGTCTGAGGGCGGCCTAAAGGTGGAGTTAGCATAATGGTCCATTTTGGGCTTGTAGACAATGAGGACAAATTTTTGCTATGATTATATTTTGTGATAGAGTCGGAGCCCTAATTCCGACCAGCGTGAAAGTTGTTCATTTGGTGCAGGGGAACAACTTTTACGCTGGTCGAAATTAGTGCCTCATCTCTATCCCAAAATATGATTCAAAGAAAAATTTGTCCTCATTGTCTACAAGCCCAAAATGGACAAGTATAACTCCAGCTTAAGACAGTGTTTTTTAAACATTTTGGATTCGTTGTGGCGCACAGATTTCTGACTCTCAAAGAGACCTAATCTGGCTGCACCAAATTTAACGGCATGGCAGTAAAACAACCAGTTTGACACTCTCTCTGGTCCAGTAAAGCACCATCGGCGACAACACTGGGTAATGGCTTAATCCCGAGAGTGCAGTTGACAAAATTGTTACTTGCCATGGTTGCCAAATGCAGTGTCTTCGTTCCCCTAGGTTGTGCCATACCAAATCCACTTTTGTTGCTGCTTTTGTCACTGAAAATCTGTTTCAGCCCCACATAGAGCAGTAGCGAGCATAGTGGATGTGATTGTTTGGCGAGCCACTGCCAAGCACAGCAGCAAACGGTATCAATAATTCAGCGCGTTGTTTTAACGGCGAATGACGCTTGCTGTTACAGTTACAGCATCGGAACAGTTCTGGGTTCCTATCGGTAGCTGACCAGTACTTGTACCATGAATAAGTGTGTATCTCCCTAATCCATGAATATAGCGACAGTCAATAAGGTTTTCGTTTGCGATAGTCAACTGATAACCAAATAACGCGACGCGAACATTTTCAAATGAGAAGGCATTTCGATCTCATGTCAGTTGCGTTTTATCTTCGGTCTTCCCCCCATTCCACCCTCGACTCGCAGAAATTTTGTGTCACAGAAGTCAAAATGGACGAAATGCAGTGTTGCACAGCAATGGCGAACACATTACCTATATTGTATGTACGTTTCTTCACAATTCAATCGTACAGTTTTCACACATTTCCATGCGCACAGATGCGAAGGAGACATGGACATTTATCGTGAGTTGAGAATTTCCAATCTTTATTTCCAACGACGCGTTGCCACTCCCAGAACGACCATTCACTTATGATTTGTGTGCGCGTCCCTCGAATCTTTGAAAGCACCGCGCGCCGTTACGCCCGAAATGTTCGGCAGCGAAGTCTGTCCTTGTATTGTGTTCCGGGCATTCCGTGACTCCTTGTAAATAAATTGGGAGTCTTGTAAATATTAAGTAAATATCATTGTTGTAAATATTATCTTTGTTTTCTTACTGCCTAGGCGTTCAGTGCCTAGGCCCGGGACCTGTCCCAAAGGGTCCATTTGTAGGCCGCTACTTTTTATGAACATCTGAGCAGGGGAGGGAGCTATACATACATATGCATGAGCGTGCATACCCAACGAACCAAGACGAGAAAAAGTGCGGTTGCGTGGCGTGGCATTTGTCAGTTCCCACACATGAATCACAAACGCAAACCAGGAATATAGGGGGGTGCTGGAGACGAATAACACAGACGTGTGACGAGAAATCTAGATAGCCCAACAGCATGTACATACACATTTCATCCATCTACTATTTGCTAAACGCACACCCAAAATGGAAAACACGCATGCTCTTCTATCAAAGCGGCAATTTTGGTCTCAATTTCCAGTTTGTTTCCGGGTCTTGAAGCAGATCTTTCCATCTAACAACAACACCATTTTGTAGTTAATCTCGTAGGAATTCTGCGCCACGTGCAGTGCCTTCACGCTGAAATCAGTTTTCGCCCCGTGGCCGCACAGGGGATGCTGCCGTGATGCATTGTATGGGCGTCGCTGCTTATTTGCTGTTCGTCTCGCTGGAAATTTCACGATTCATACGCGCTATGAATATTGCATTGAGTGCCTCCTGACATCATTCACACTTTTCGGACTGAATCCCCGCAGTTCGTGTGCGTGTGTCTTGTGTTGCGTTAGTTGTTTTTGAGCTAATTCCTCAGTCCTAAGAGCGCATCTTCAACGTTGGTCGTAAACTCGGCCAGACGAAAGGAATGAAATCTATTGACCACCAGAGTTGAGGATGTGCGTTGACCACATAAGTATGAGCCGTTGTTTGTTGCAAATCGAAAACAACCCCAGAATTGTTGTCACTAAATTTGAGGACACTGTATATGTTAGTATTTTATTCCTTTGCTTTACCTATTATATGTATGTACAATGTCACGCCACTCTCCTCTCCTCACGTCCAAAAATTTTGCACCCTTTTTGAGGAGATGCTTGACAGACCACATGACATGTCGTGTTTCAATGCTCGGAATAAAAAGATGATGAAGACGAAGGTATGTAGGTACATACATATGTACTGCCATCATACAGACAGATATCTTTTTCTCGAAGTGATTATGCGTGTGCCTACATGGTATGTACTGTAACTGTAGGTACTGTTTTTCTGGTGTGGGACCCTGTATGTACATTGTTTAAACCGAGGCCGTGTTATGCAGTTTGCGTTCTGTGGCTTTGTTTTTTTTTCGCCATGCGTCGTTGCGCCCGTATCAGGTAACATCAAAGGAAAGTTATGAAGACGGAAATGTCAGGCACTGTCTAGGTGACAAATGCCACCATGATTGTGAACAGTGCATACGCGAACCAAAAGGCGCCACTGTTCAAAAAATCTCACATGCCAAAAATCCGCAACTGCATGCATAATGTTTATGGAGTCGTTTTCTTGCGCCAGACGACCCTGTATTTCGAGACATGCCTTATGACCTAATGCTGCCATTTAGGCGTAATTTTGAGTAATAACCGTTAGACGGATTGGCTTCCGCTGGCTCATGGAGGTGACATGACTCTACGCTGCTCTCTGTTCTAAGTCGCAAAGGATTACGCTCGTCATTCCTTTGTGTGTGACAAAGATTGATACCATCCGAAAACGGGCATGAGAAGAGCTAAGAATTAGGCAAAGTGTCCAATGTCACATGCGAACTTCACATCGTAACTCCAAAGCAGTACTACAGGGTCTGTCATGCTCTTAGCAATCGTTATAGTTTATCATGCATACGCGTACCAGAATGTCATTTCATAAATGCCAGAAATTTGGTAGTTTTTGTGCTCTTGATGCAAGCATGGACACATGGCACCTAACATTTTCCCGGGTTTTTGTGTCACAATGGTTTCTTGAAAACAAATCCTTTCAGTGTTCGCAACCAATCTAAGCAGTGGAGAAGTCTAAGGCTACAACCCGGCCTGTTTTAGCCGCGTTTCTCTCTCTATGATCAGGCGAAATAATGCTTGCGAGCTTTTTCAATGTCAAGCACCTAAATTTTAGTGCCACACTCATTACGCATTGCACCATGGTTCGTTAATGCACGAGTGTATACTGTGCACCTTAATACAGTATGTTCCGGCTTGGGCAAAGTGCTCAACAGTGTGTGCTTTGTCCGCCAGTAAACCATGGACACCTCAGCCCTTGTGCCAGGCTGCAGATGCTTATGGCAAACTGTCGCTTTCGCGTTTCGGGCATTTGCTGTTATTGTTTAGGGCCGTCAATTATCCTCGAACCTCAAACACAACGCTCACGAAATCGGCATTGAACTCTGTCAACCTCGATAATTTCGTGCCCATTTAATGAGATCTTGAGTGAGTACTATATTGGCAACGGTATTTTACTGTGGCGCCGTTTTATCCGGTTTAATAAATTGAACCCTAGCCAGTCGTTAGTCAGTGGACAGGTCGTTCAGGGTTTGCAAGCAGTACATACGTAGCTTCGACTCACCTTGTACATATTGTGTTTCATTTTATCAGCTCAGTTATGGTTTGCCTTGCACCTTCATTTCGATGAACTAAAGGCCATTGGAGCTTAGAAAGTTTACATTCAGCATGTGCATGTGAAGCAAGTCACATACACATGCACAGCTTGGTTGTTGAAAGTGCACTCCGCAAAATTATACCGTTTTTACCTGGGGCGCACTTGGGTAGCGAATGAAACTGTGTATACATGTGTATGTACTGGTTGATTTGAGTCGCGTTCGTCAGGTCCCACGACTCTCGACAAGCAAATCAACAATTCCCCATTGAGTTTCACAAACGTTTCGATCTGTAAATTTTGTGTTGCTCGGGATGGGACCCTTGCTAACCTCTTGTATGTGCAACGAGAGGGTCATGTTATCTATATGTGGGCATATATATATATATATATATATATATACTGTACACCTCAAAGATTTGCTTCCATGATCTCAATCGAACCGCAATCAGCGTCCAATCAGCTCATTCTAGCGTGTGTCCACGCCCAAAAACACTGTGATGCGCACAAAACTGAGTTTACCCAATCTCCGCTTGACTAAACAACCACGTCCCTCGAAACCAGTGCGTCGCGCGCCGGGTCGCAAATCGAATCTGTCGACTCAAAACTTCGTTTTTTTGTTGCCTTATGCGTTCCTGGCATACCCTGTGAACTCGTCCGGTATTCGCCAACTCTGGTAGTAACTTCTGGTGGCCACAAGCAACCCACGATATTTTTGCCACAAGCTCAATTCACACCTTTTTTGGGGTTACACCTGGCGAATAAACCTAAAATTGCTCTTCCGTGACAGACCAGATCAGGCCAGCCATTTGTTGGTCATCAGTGAAACAATGCATGGACGCGACTGGTGTCAGACAGAGACTAAAAGCTGTCAACACCCATCTAAATCGTAATTAAGTATACCGTTAGGGCATTAGCACCGATAGCGTCGATAAAAATATCTACCCACTCAGCTTCATAAATGTGGGCATACAAGCAAATAGTGTGAATATAATGTACTACAGGACTGGCGTGTGCGTGTGTTAGGCACGCACATAATCATCATGCTCTGAGCCAAAACCAAAATATACATTGATGGCAAAAAATCGGATATTCGAGAGATTCTGCCAGCAAAACCAGCACTGCCATGATTTTCCTGTTTATTGTCCGAAGCTGCCCGACGCAGACGCAGGGATAACCAAAAACCACCACTTTATTAAAACTTGTCAGGGCTGCTAAGCTTCATGTGTGTTTGTATAACACCTCGTTATGACGAAGGGCTTGCTATTATTATGCTCATGTACGGGCACATTCACATTTCGTATGGTCCAACCACCACCTCATGAGACACAATAATGCGTATGCCCGTTTCGAAACGAAAAAAAAGCTATGCAAAAGCTCGCCTAGTTTCTCTTTCTTTTGTTTTCAAAATGTTTCGAAACGCGTGGAACCCGTGAGGCGTCTCATGAGCTCGTGGTTAGACTATGCAGTCGAGATTTGGCGCTCTCATGATTAGGGCTCGTGTCTTCAATCACAATCAGCTCACCCCACGCACCGCTTAGTCATTATGAAGTGTGAGGTATGTACATTTGAGCTATCTTACGGCCATCTTGTTGTCTGCAGAGACGGGACAAGTTTAAGAAAAAACTGACACCCAATTTGAATCATTGTTCGGCTTTGGCTCTCGGCTCTTTATGGTTCGCCTTATGAAGAGTTTTAAAAATTTTGAGCCCGTGTTAGATAGTATTGCACGGGGGATTGTGTTTGCTCAAGATTACTTTAATTTTGTGTCAGGCAGCAATGAACGCTGCGCATTAGACGCCCTATAAGGATAACGATACACATTCAGGCACGTACATACATACAATCAGCTGTTGTCATGAAAGAGCCAGACAATTTGATGCGTTAATCGTCGACCGTTTATCCTAGCGAGCGTGTGCGTGTGAGGCAGCTGGCGCGCGGGCTAAGCATCGAATTAATCATCGGACCATCGATCAATCATTCAATGAGCACTGTTGTTGTCGTCCAGCTGCAGCAGCGGTCATGAGCCGTGTGGCCAGCAATGCCGATGCATTCAAAGCAATACTAATACCAGCAAAACGACGCCAGAATTATCCAGCTCAGGAATTCCATCATCGCAACGGTAGTAATACTGTTATTAAAAGACGGACAGCCAATCAGCGTTCCCACTGCCACAGCCATCCGACCAATCAGCGCCGTCGGTCTTTCATCACGTGCCACATTCCCATGTCGGTCTCGCTGCTCATCTGTGTCCTTCAGACGGTCATCTATGGATCGACGCTCGCTGATCACGAGCGAGGTTAGTGCAGTGGTGTCGGTAGGGGGGGGGTTTAGGGGCACCTGTCGTGCTATCCTGGTACTGGTATCCTGCATTTTCGGCCAAACTTTTTGACACTGCTAGGTTAGTGGCATGTTAGAGTGACACACAACCACATACAAAAGCAAGTTATATAATGTGTGTGTGCTCATTTGTTCCCGCCAAACGATCAACGCGCGTGTGATTGCAGAGCAACTGGTGCAGTGTTATTCGTGTATGTCGCGTTTCTACAAGACGCATTGGTGGGTGCTCAACAAGATCTACATGGAGCCGAAGAACTTCTCGGATGATTGCAACTCTGACGGACCGATGCACAACATACAGCTGGTCACG
Organism: Rhynchonema sp. JSB1_4; assembly: GCA_030248065.1. Taxonomy (NCBI): domain Eukaryota; kingdom Metazoa; phylum Nematoda; class Chromadorea; order Monhysterida; family Xyalidae; genus Rhynchonema; species Rhynchonema sp. JSB1_4. The sequence continues at coordinate 15,740 of JASAMV010000168.1, forward strand.
TGTCCCAGTGTGTGCGTGAAAATGTATGAAAAGTGCCAAGTCGGAGGTGAGCGCAGTTTGCGGCCATGGTCTGATCAAGCTGTCAAGTCATGTCGTCAAATGACAAGTATTATTTCTTGCGCTCATTTGGGACTCATGTATTGTTGCCTGATTTGACGACAAGGCTTGACAACTTCATTTTTGACGACAGTACTATTAGCCCTGTCCCATTTAGCGTTGGATTTTGCTGTTGAGCTCGTGCGGGCACCAGCAAATCTGATATCGATGGTGACATATTGCTGAAACTAGTTTCAATCTTTTTCATTTCAGGCCTCGCAGCCTCACGCCTGATTTTTTGTAACTTCATGTAGTATAATTGATTTTAACCATGACGCTGAGGCAAACTGTCTCTGACACCACTGCATCCCGTGAAATGGACAAACAGTCGAGCAGTGAAATAGTGTGGGCAGGACCTCAATCGTTGAGCCTGACTGGCTTGCGATCACCAAATAATAAAGCAGCAGCCCAATTCAAGCATATGTACCCAACATCCTGTCCTCCTGGCCATTCACAATGCAGGCATGTACATCGACGGCTACATCCGCGGCTGCTACGACACGTTGCTGCAGCGAGGCTTCAATCGATCGATCGTCGTGCGCTACAACTGGCTGTCGAAGGACTCGTGCGGCATCTACAGTCGTCGTCACGTGATGCAACTGGCCGCATCCGCACATCCGGACGACCCGATGTCGGTGTGCACGTGCTACGGGGATCGATGCAACGGATACAGCAGCAGCGCCAATCACGCGTCACCGCCACAAACAAGGATATTTGCCGGTTGGTATGGCTCAACCGTATCGCTAATCACCAGCGTTATGCTCTGGAATTGGACGTGAACACAATTACTGGGCTCGACGCGCTCGATCCGTCTAAATGTGTGCGAATTTGGTGCTAAATTCTCAGATTGAAATTATGATGGTGATTGCTTCAAGACTTTTAATGGTTTGCACCGCTTCTGTCCGGTGATTTTTTTCGGATGAAATTTGTGACGCACGTTCGCTCTGGGGGATTGCATTACGAGGCCGAATTTGATTTCACAAATTATCCTGAGCTAATTTGCTGAATGTGTGTGTGATGCAGCGAGCAGCCTGAAAGTGAACGTGTGGATGGTCCCATGAGGCGCCCTGGGGGTTCCTGGTGTCATGAAATGCTTAGAAAATAAAGAGAAATTGTCCACATTTATGGACTGCTGGTGCTAATTTCCTTTGTTGTCGGAAAATTTCGAAACATGTGGAACCGCGGCAGTGCGTCTCATGAGGGGACTCAGTACAGTACAACCATTTTCAACTGAAATGCACGTGCACGCTGATATTGATACACTGATGTTGTGTTGCGCTCACCGACGTTTGATTACGGTATGATTACTTCTGATTTTTACTGCCAAAAATTTGCTTGTACATTTGTTGACACTGTTTTCGTCACGATTCATTGTTTTATTAGTTGCCGTGCAAGCCACGGTTCAGATCGGAGAGTACGATGTTTATATGAAGTTCGAAACTTCAGATTCATTTCAAAATCTTTCTCCATCTTTACTACGTTTTACCTGAGTTCACTAAAATCTATTACATAAGTGTCTTATGTGCAGTTACTATTAAAAATGAAAATATGATGCTGGAGGTAATAACGGGGAGCGCAGACATCCAAAATCCGAACAAAAACTTCTCGCGGGCTCACCCCGCCCCCCCCCACCCGGGCTCTCTCCCCCGCGTCTCGCCCCCCCCCCCACCCCCCCGCACCAAAACATAACTCAAAAAATTCATATTGAATGATGTATAAAAATAAGTTACGAATAAATTTGCGACATTATAGTCAGTTGACAACACGATTCGTCCTATATCTTTGATTGTTGCCGGGATGGCAGTGCCGTAATGCAATCATGTTGTTGTGTGTCTTTGAGAGACGAACAGCACGTGCCACAAGCCAACCACAAAATACATACATCGAGGCTGATGTCAATAATAATAAGTATTACAATGTGCCATTATTATTCTTGTGAATCAACTGAAGAACACTGATGTGGATTAATTGGATTCAGCGGCGAGACAGAAATAACCCTAAATAATTATAGATTAAAACTTTAAATAAGGATTTCAGCCTTAAAAATAAGAATTCCAAAATAATTTGCTATTGAATGTGCGAAATGACCAAAATATCCAAATCCAAGCACTAGACCAGCCCCAATCCAGATCCTTAATTCCGTGTCACGGCCAAGCACACCCCAGCGATAGGACATATTAGCCGCGCGGCTCGGCTAAGAGCCTAAATCTTTTTTGGCAACCGCAAACCGCACAATAATGCATAATGGTGCACTTTGCCTGCTTTTCGGGGGCCCGCATGTGCCTTTATAATTGGTTCATGTCGCCAGAGGCCGAGTCCACGCAACAACACTTGAAACCAGCCGCTACCAACCGCCAAAACTTTGCTTGCAATGTGCGCCAAACCGGCCGCAAACACTGCGCCGTTTCAGGGCAATCCCTGTGTAACAATGCGAGCGTGTACGTACTGTACATATCCGCCCCGACTAAATGCAATGTTTTATGCTCATGCCTTCTTGACTGCGCAGCCGTCCGTTGACAGACGAAGAAATGGTTTCTTTTTGTTCTCTTGTTCTCAAGTCGGTCACAGTTCTCAAAAAGATAAGCCGGCCCACACAAGATAGACACACTTAGACGCAACCCGACGTTCCATCGTCACTGGTTTATGACCAGAAATTTGTTTTTTTTCGTGAACAAAAGTTTAACTGTATTATGCACAATGTGCATGACTCCGCCCCCGCCGGTACCATGTACATGTACGTCAGTGATTTGCTTTGTGTTTCGCTTTTGTTTGTTGTTAATGTGACATTATGTGCGCTAAATTGCACCGAACGTGAAGCCCACAAAGGAACGTGTGTCTGAACGGCACTTTTGCCCAACTATCCGGTTTTTCGTACAGCTGTTTTCAGACACATGACACCAAATTGCAAGCTTGCCTATGGCTCATGTTGATTGCGCCATTATTTTTTTTGTTCGGTTTGAGATCTCACAAATGAACAATCACTCGAAAGTAAGTTGAGAGCACCAAAACCAAACTATGATAATCGATTACACGTAATTACGGCAAGGCAAAATTGCAAAGCAAGTTCTGCACATTAGTGCACAAAGTACACACCTGTTATTATTATCTCTCCGAGTATACATATACATACGGACCTTTTGCCTACACATGTGGACCATGGATGAAGAACTTGTGCAGAGCTTGTTTTCGCCTTTTTTGACATATAGTCGAATTTAGAAGCACGCCAGTGCGTGTGAAATGCGCTCTAGCGGCTTTGTGCACCATGAGATTATGTTGAAAAGCATAAACCCATGTAGGCAAGGCTCAAAACTTTTCAGAACAAGCACTCGTTCTCTTGTGTCCCACCCCACCCGGCCGACTCATTTAAGCGTCGGGGGCAGTCAAAATTTAAAGTGAACTGCAGTGTGGGACATTATTAGGCAGTCAGTCTCTCCAACCATACCTATAGAAAGGGCAGAAATGAAAATTTCCACCGACAACTTTTCGACGGCATGCCTGCCGGCCGGATACGCTTGGACGAGTAAGTTGATTAGACAGGCACGCCCTCTAACACATTGGTGGAGGGCAGGGCCATTTTTGAGTCGCCAAGTGGCGGTATAACAAGTGCCGTGATACGGCTTATCACAGCGGTTACGGTTGGGTCACGAAATGTCGAATAATAAGCACACAAATCGTGTTATAGCTGCGAGCGTGCGGGCGTTGACCTGCATGGTCATAATGCTTCGAAATTTCATATTTTCCTCCGCACCAAGACAGATTTTGGCGTGACGTTCCAGTGCGCACGTCGCGCTGTTTTTGTGTGACCCGCTTCACTGAGAATTAGGCAACTGTATCGTACTTATGCATGTGACTGTGACAAAAACCGAATGGCACATAAAATCGGCGTAGTACTACACCTAATGTGGCCACGTGTGAGTGAACCTAAACAAATTTGGCTCACACGCTCGCGTACCCACTGGTTAGCACCCACATCCACATGAGTATACCTTGGCATAATGTCACACACGTGTGGGTCTGATTTCCAAAGCCCAAATCTGCGCGTGTCACAGCAGCAGTTGTTTATATCCACCACGCGAAGGTGAGACTAAGCAACTTCTATGCGGCTATAGACGACTTCATGTCACTTGCGATATTCCAACTGTATAGGTACCTAATGTGTTGTAGGTGCGTGAGCTGTACATGTTTTTGTTTTCCCCACCTGCTGATGTGGTAGTGGATAGCTCATGCCCAACAGGACGAAAAAAACTTTACCTACAGTACATACATACAAAGCTGCAACAACACTCTGCCGCTGCCCCATTAACGCGGTTAGCGTTGAGTTCGCAACATCTGTATCAACATATTTTTAAAGCATTAATCTGGTCAGCTGAGTTGGGGCAGTCAGAATAATAATCATTTCTGCTTGGTCTCTACTGACGTTCGATAATTGCGCTCATAAGTCATGGTTAGCGCAAGCATTAGCCCAGTTAAGACGTACGGGAATGGAAACAATTGTCAGCCAGCCAAGTGTGTGTGTGTCACGTCAGCGAACCGCGCTCGCTAATCATCCCAGCAGATATATAGGTATGTGCACCAAGAGTACGTATAGCTTAGTTCCTGTTGGTCAGGCAATCTCAGAAGAGAACAGGATAAGAACCGACTGGCGTTAATGATGGCGTATTATTGGTATATCAAACGCATAGGATCTCAGATTCATCATATTGTATTCGGTGTTCTCTCCACTTCTTGCCTTCGTCCGGTTCACTGGTTGAAAATACGGCAGAATATCACATTTCTGGGAGTGTGTCATAAAGTCAGACTGTAATAAACTGGAATAATTGTAGAATGGCTGAGTTCTTGCATTTCATAGTTTTCATAATTCAATCAGGGTCTCTTGTTGTGACAGTCACCGGAAATTGTTTCGTTTCTATTCTGTTTTTTACAATATGAAATCGAGATAAAGAGCCGATGGCTTTATGTCGAGCGCACACATTTCATGCGTTCATTTCTTTTTGATCCAAAGCGTTATGCTATGAAATAATCGAAAACGTTCTCTCGCGCCCCATCCTGTGAGGAATATTCAGCCAATTTACGTCCGCGCGTCTGATTTAACGCCAGATAATGGCCACTCGGTTTACATATACGTTTCACGCCCCGCAAACGCGTCAGGCAATACTCGAAACCCACATTTCTTTCCATTACCCAGCGGAACCATGCAGTTATCAAGCAGTCACGGATGCTCTTTCACTCATACACACAATACAAAGTTATGACCAAACGCTCTTTAACGCCACGAACACGTTTGCCTTTGCCAACAGGGTATGGCTATATTGACACGCGTGATGATAACGTTCAAAGTCGTATTTTGACTGACGATTGGTGCCCGTGCTTTTTGTACTTAATAACAGCCGTGTCGAGTCTTGGAGCACTATATTTCTGAACTGGACGGTTTTGAAGTTCCGACCAGAATGTACATTATGGATTGCTGAAAGTTTCACTGCGCCGATTGTTTACTCGGTCGAGTGCATTGCAACCGTCATGATGGTCTTTCATGTTGATGGGTGTATCAATTGCTGGTCAGATGCTATTTACAAGAGCATGATCCATGCAGATACAGTCACAAACGGTGTAGTCTTTCCGATGCAAATTATTTCTCAAGCGATAAGCTCAGATTGGGTGAGATTATGCTCACGAACTAAAAATGATGCCCGTTCCATGTGTATATCTCTCTCTGCACCTAACCGCTGTTGTTTGTTTGTTTGTTATCTTTCCACGTGCGCAGATTGCAGGACTGGCTGGATACGATGCCGCAAAATTATGGCCACACGTACAGTCGAGCGTAACAAGTTTATTCCAACTTTGCACCTTCGTGCGGCCGAGCGCTATCCGTGGTTTGGCATCTCGTAAAAAATATGTGCGCCCGGTGTTTGTTGAAGACCACCATAGCTCATGGTATCAGCACGCACGTTGTCAGCTTGTCTTGTCTTATAAGCGTCTTAGATTTGCTAGTTAACTCCAGCTTCAGGCAGTCAGCCAGAACATTAGCGCTGTTCGAGCACGTACAATATGTACTGTACGTGTATGTGCCCCACAGCTTGCACACCTTTTGTGTTCTCGGCTGCCACCACTTGGAACGGTAACTTAATGTAGCGGCAGTCAGCGTGTTTCGGCGACTGACCCGATCGGACACACAACTTTGCAATCGAATTACAAACGCGCGCGCACTGTTGTTTGGAGTTTGACGGCCAAACACGACGCCATATGCGATCTCAGTCGATTCTGGTCGCTGATTCTTTTGGCAATCCACATTTGTCATCTTGCCACATCAGTCAGCCATTGTTTATTATTGATTCGCTTAGTCTAAGCCTAATTTGTAAGCCTGAAGTTCAAGCCTAAGCCTAGCCTGAGAGAGTCAATTTTGGAATGCGTCAATGTGGCACGATGTCTATTGCAGCAGTTGTCATGCTGAGACAGTGTTCCAGCTGGTGGCTTAGGCAAGTTCTCAGTTTCATTCAAAAAGTGCGCGCGATGAAATATTATGGCCGACACTCGCTGCTGTCAACCAGCCAACGAATCAATGTGCACGCACTTGACGAATGCAACACTATGATGCCTGAATATCAAGGGGACGTGTCGTGAATTTCTTGCTTCTTTCGCACATGGGTTGCGGACTCTCTTTGCTGTCCCTTCAGCGATTGCAATGCATGGTAGTGGGAGCGCGAGTACCTACAATACATCGTAACGCTTGACAGTTGTTCCTGGCTTACGATTGTATATTTTTTGTGAGTCCCCTTGATGTATTCGTAACCCAGCAATCCAATACAATCGACACCCACTATGGTGGCGAAATGTGATGAGGTGTTGGCGCACGCGTGTGTGTGTGTTCCTGTTTCATGGCACCATTTTCGATGGTAGTCGCGCGGCCACACCACAACGGACGCGTTTTCCGTTGCCGCCACCCTATTGTGTGCTCGGGCTTCCTATTTGCATTGCGACACTTTGGTGCCATTGATCGACCGGTTAATTGTGCTAACCCTGCCATCTGTACAACCAAGGTCATCTGGATTGCCTCGCTTTTTTACACCAACTTTGAAAGTCAGTTATATTGAGCGGGTATAGGTATACATACATACCTATGTAAACCAACACGTTCAGGTACTAATTTTCCACATGGTCAGCCAGTGCCAGTGCGCGGTGCACAACATTTTGTTTGTTTTATCCCAGATATATTCCCGTGCGCAGCAGCAATTAACATCGAAGTCCATACGACTTCATCTGAATCTGAATGGTTCACTTTCAGAGCCGGAAACACATTAGCGCCAGTCGAGCGGCCGGATGGACGCATTAACTCGACAACACAAGACACAGGAAGCGGTGGCACACAGACACACACTCAGATTCACTTACATGTATATGTATATAACTAATGCATAATCTAATGAATCTCTAATCCGTCAACCACTCTGCTTGTCGTGTGTCTATGCCACTCATCACTTGCTGCTTGATCTTTGAGATCTGATCAACATCAATCCTTCACATCATCGCCAACTCTGCGCATAACAATCCAAGAATATGGGCATTTACGCTGATCAGCTGTTGCCGAAAGTGGCCATCCTATTGTTGCGAACAATGCTGGAGTGCTCGGCTGAAACATCACCGGGCTTGACAAATGGAGCGTACTCGGCCGACAGCAGGGATCCATGGAAACAGGCCGAACCGGGCGTCTTCAGGATGCATACCGATCAAGGCGCTTTTGGTGAGCATGGGGATGCGCAAACAGGCAAACATGCTGGGACGATGTCAACACATATGTACGCAAGTCCTGTTTGGGGGACTGGTAAAAATCTTTTATTCGGTGGAAACATGGATACATTGTGAAGAATTTGGTGTTTGACGAAAAAACACGCGAAACAGAAATGGACGATCTTTTTCAGCATTGCCGAACCAACTGTGCTACAGCTGCATGTCGCGTTACTACGCCGACCACTGGCAGCAGTTGCAAGTGCTCTATCACAAACCGCTCAACTTCACGGATGTCTGTGACAATCCAACTGCCAATCGCCGACCGATGGATTTGGGCCGAGTTGGACTGGTCCGATGTGCCACTGCTTGTGTCACCATCGAAGAGCGCTCGCAGATTGGCGGTGAGTATGAGTAGGTATTATACACGGGGTTGAAGATGGAGCCAGTATGTCACATACGGTCGTAAATCCGGCCTGGTCTTGTGTTGGTTGCGTGAGACTTTGTGCACTGCGCGCCTATATTTCGATTTCGCTACTTTATGAAAGTTGTTCATTCACAAGCTGCCTGTTGGAATCACGTGGTTATGGCCAGATCGGACCGGACCCAACCCAATCACCGTGCTCGTGTTGGCCTGTGTGTTTGTCAATTTGGACAGTTGTTTTGAAAGCAATTTTGTGTATCTCAGAGCATGCAATTGAATTGGTCGTTTAACAAACGATCTGCGAAGGTGTTGCAAACTTTTGAGCAAATCTGAATCGCATATTCATCCTAACCATGAATAAACACAACACAGTTTATTCAAAGCGCAGGCGTGTACATAATCGGCTACATCCGCGGCTGCTACAACAGTCTGATGCGTCGCGGTTTCAACTCGCCCTACATTCAACCGCCCTTCGACGAAGAGCCCGTCTGTCGCGAATATCAGAAGCGAAAAGCGTTCAAACTTAACTACAAATTTCCGGATGGTCCGATCAAATTGTGTCTGTGCACCAAGAGCAGATGCAACGCCGTCGCTGTGCAATCAACGCCACACGCATGCACACCAAGTGCTACAGTACTGCTGCTATTGATGACTCTGTCGGTGTTGATGACATCGTGACACAGCACATGTATGCATGATATACATATGCGTGCGGTGAAGGATAAAACGGGGGAAACACACAACTGGGGAAACAGCGGTTTTTTGGAACACGTGGAGCGATTTCAAACTTGGTGATCGGATCGGATCGGCCCTGTCTTGTTCCACGTGACTATCTTGAATTGAGCGTATTTGAAGACAAGGCAAGAATCCCGCGTGACCAAGGCAAGTCCTGTCCGATGCGATCACCAAGGTTGATGTCACTCCTGGTTTTGACAAATGGAATGTGTTACGCTCAGCACCGGAGTATCCTGAGCTCTGGCTTGGTTCGTTCTTGTTATGAAGATGAACAAAAAGGACTTTCCAAAAAGGCTTGCTGTTTGTATATCCATTATTAATTCTGAACGTGCTGTTTTATCTGTGTAACTCTAGTATTGATACCTTTGTATCTCAATACACTGCCTGTTTGTTATTGCTGGTACATACTGTAACCGTTCTTGGTTCCTATTCATTTTCCTATCATGTCAATATTTTTGGCAATAACAAAATGAAGGGGAAAATTTGATCACTCCAGCGTTCGCCATGGGGTAATGGCGAAGACAGGACTTGCTTGTTCATCCCACATTTTATCTCGTCCAGTTCTGGGTCGCTTCGTATTCGTCAAATTCATCGCAGGCGGGAAATCACAGGACATTTTAGGAAATAAAGAAATGGAAAGGGTCATCGCATTCAAAACTCCACAAGCCCACAACAGCCCATGAAAATCAAAGAAAGAACGAGGCTTGATCACGAGATTCACGCACGAGCGACGACCACCGTAAAAACCTAAATAGAAGGGGGGCTCTATTAATTCACTGACTCCATTTTGGGGGGGCTCTATTACGGGGGGGGGGCTCTATTCCGGGGGGGCCTCTATTAATTCACTGACCCGAACCTGAAAAATTGTTCCCAGAAATATCCCCAAAAACACCCCTAAAATGGGTTTTGAACAGAGGTCGCAATCGGGCCGGCCCGACCTCGGGCCGGGCCGGGCCGGGCCGCGATTTTGGGCTTTTGGCTCGGGCCGGGCCGGGCCGGGCCGGAGATTTGGAGGGTCGGGCCGGGCCGGGCCGGGCACCCCGGCCCGAAGCTTCTGGTGGTTAGGGTAGTGTACTAGTGTACCTTGGTCGCGGCGGTTAGTGTACCTTAGGGGGGACCCCTCTCCCCCCCAGGAACTACACTGTCGTCGTCGTGTCAAGCCTCACGCCTCAGTACACTGCTGTATAGGGGATGTTACTTAGGGGGCTCTATTCCGGAGGCGGAGGGGGGCTGTATTTAGGTTTTTACGGTAGAAGGGGCTCTATTAATTCACTGACCCCATTTTGGGGATTGTGATTTTTTCCAAAAAGGGGCAAAGATGAGCCAAATTTTCGACGTCAAAAAATTACTTTCCTCCAAATTTGGGTCCTCCCCCCTTCTCCCCAGGTGGGTACGTCTGTTCCCCCACCGAAAAAAGGGGTACCGCCTGTTCCCCCTCCGGCCCAGGAACTACACTGCCCAGTGTAGTTCCTGGTCCGGCGCGGCGGTTAGTGTACCTACAACCTACCCCTTTTTTTCGTGCGGCGGTTAGTGTACCTCCCTGGGGGCAGCAGTGGTGTCGTTGGGTGGGAAATCAAAAAGTCAGGATACCGGATACCCAAAATCCAAAATTTTCGGATACCGGATACCCAAAATGAAAAATCTCGGATACCAGGGGGGTTGCCTCCCAAAATAAAAAATCTCGGATACCCAGGGGGGGTTGTTCAAAAAAGGTGATTTTTAGAGGAAAATTGAGCAAAATTGGTGTTGGGAGCGCAAAAAACGGTCATTTTTGGCGCAAAAACGGTCATTTTTGGGGTTATGCTTGCGCCAGCAAGCGATTTTGAGCATTTTAGACGTAAAAATAGGCGATTTTTACGGTTTTCGGAAAAATTTAAATGTAGGATACCCCTGGACAGAAAGTCAGGATACCGTATACCCCTGGGTGAAAAAATCAAGATACCGGATACCGGATACTAGGGGGGTACGGGGTACCCCCCAACGACACCACTGGGGGGAAGGGGGGAAGACCCAAAATCAGGAAAATGTCACTTTTTGAGGTAGAAAATTTGACCGATTTTTGGCCCTTTTTGGAAAAAATTCTCCATAAAAAGGGTATTTTGGCGACTTTTGACAACATCGACCTGAAAATCGCCCATTTCGGCCTAAAAATGCCCATTTTAGGCCTAAAATTGCCTATTTTAGGCAAAAATTGAGGCGGTTAGTGTACCTGGCGCGGCGATTAGTGTACTAGTGTACCTTGGTCGCGGCGGTTAGTGTACCTTAGGGGGGACCCCCCTTCCCCCCAGGAACTACCTACACTGACACTGCCACTGGCACACGTTATTCTCAGTTTTTTGCCAGGTACTACCCTAACAGTTCGACAATTCCCGAGCGTTCATGTTCGGTGCATCTGGATGTACACGTTAGATCCGCCGCGGTTGAGCACTGTCAGTCCCGAGATTCGAAAAGTGTAAGTAACAGCTGTGCCTGTCGTCTGTCTGCGATTGTGCAATGAATCAGTTCAGTCAGAGCCAGACGTCAGCAGGATCGGGCCGGGGCCGAACCGATTCTTAATTTTTTCGAAAGGTTCGAGTCAGGCCAGAACTATTCACCGCGTATCGTTCGGTTTATGAAGTGGTTAGTGCGGCCACTGAGCTCGTTCCTGTAGCTCAGTTGGTAGAGCGCCTGGCCGGTTGGGAGGTCGGAGGTTCGAGTCCTCTCAGCTATCAGGAACATTTTTTTGTGGTCGCAAGTCGACAGATCGACTTTTGGAGAAGAGTACGTAGACCGGGAGAAACTGTCCAAATTTCTTGCAAATTCAACGTGAAATTTATCGATGCTGCGCTGCGCTGTTCCAAATCGCAATGTTTTCATTAAAAACGCTCGTATTTGCGCAAAAACAAAATTCTGCGCGAAGAAAAAGAAAAATTTCCATCGGGCCGGGTCTGAGATTTAGACGATCGGTCAGAGCCGGCATGAATCCCCTGCTCTGTGAGTACATTAGTTAAGCGAAAAAAGCCGGTTTTTCCGAAATACTAAAATCGATTTTTTCCAATACGCGCAAATTTTTCAATTTTCAGTTTGGGTGCCGACCTGGATGAGGTACCCACGCTGAAGCAGCTGTGCGTTTGGCGTATCTACTTTCACCTGCGCTATTTGCATCCGTACAATCCACCGGTGGCCGATCGATTGCCGATTCCGGGCTCAGACAGGGAACGACTCAAACAGTTGATGTCGGACACGCAATGGTGGAAATGCAGTGTCATGTAGAGTGAGTGGGTTGCATTGCATTGGCTGTTGCGTTGTGTCAACAATGTCTTCGTTGGCCGAATCATCTGCGCACTTTCAGATTATTGCCAGTGGCAAGATAAACGCTAATCTGGGGTAGATCTTCGGGGGGGGGGGTTCTATTTCGGCCAGGTTTATGACAGCGTATAGGGGCTTGCGCGGGAGCGCTGCCGATACCCCAGACTGTTTAGAGATATTTCAGCCACCAAAAATAAAGGTAGTTGCCAGATCGCGTGCTGAAAACTTGTTAACAACAGTCACGAAGGCTTAGTCCGAACGTTTCGAAATCCGAGTTGCCAAAATCGTGTCAAATCAAGGATCTGAGACCGAACCCAGACCGTTTATGATTACGAGGGGCTCTTACTGCTTTAGTGCGATGGAAATCGCAAAAGACGACAGCGACGGCAGTGAAGATAGCGATTGTGAAACATTAGCAAGGTGTGAAACAGCATCGACGAATGGTGGTGTCTGGAATGAGTTCCATGGCTGCTACTGTTTGGTCCAGTGGTGTCGTTGAGAAATCGAAATTTTCCCATACCCAGCCCAATTTTCGGGAAATTTCCCATACATACCCCAAAAATCAAAAATTTCCCATACCAGGGGGGGGTTTCTCCAAAAACTCAAAAATTTCCCATACCCGAGGGTGGGGGTTTTGAAAAAATGACCCCAAAAATCTTCTAAAAGTGCCAAAAATTGGTCTAAAAAGCTCTTAAAACAGAGTTTTCTTGCGGCAGCAAGCGATTTTTGGCATTTTTGGACGAAAAATGGTCAATTTTGGTGCTTCTCGGGGTCAAAAAGTCATTTCTTAGGGGTGCTTGTTCCAAAAGTGAAAAATTTCCCATACCCCATACCCCCGGCCGATTTCCCATACCCCATACCAGGGGGGGGGTAACCCCCCCCCCCCAACCCCCCCCCCCCAACGACACCACTGGTTTGGTCAGTCAATCGCCAAGGCCAGGCATAAAAGTAAGGCATTGCAAATTTGCTGCAGAATTTTCTTTCACGTTTCAATTTTGCAAAGAATGTCATTTGCAGGGGAAAACCTATATCGGCTACACGGTGAATCCAAATAGACGAATCAAGCAGCATAACTCCGGAAGGCAGGCTGGTGGCGCGAAGAAAACGGACAGTCGCGGACCATGGCATGTCAATATTCAATTTTTTATTGCTTGTTTCATTGCTTTTATTTCCTTTTCATACGATTGAAACGTTCCATTGCCTCAGAAAGTCAAAAAAAATACTGTTTCAGGGTCATGGTTGTGATGGTGCACGGATTTATGAACGCAACGGACGCACTCAGGGTTGGTTTGTTGCGTTCTGTCAACCACGAACGAAGCAGCGGGTCGATCTAAACTCATCACTGTTCAGTTCGAATGGGCCTGGCAGCATCCCGACAAGTCGCGCCGTGTTCGCGCGCTGCAGCTGAGTCGAGCCAAGCGCGAATCGCATTTTTCCTACCGTTTCCGCGTGGCGCTGCACATGATGCGACTGAGTCCATGGTGCACCACACCACTCACATTGCGATGGTTGATTGAGGTTGGCTGGCTGGGGGTATTTATTTGGCCTGTTCACTTATTGAACGGCTGGTAGGTAACAACCACTGTAGTTGGTCAATCGGACTGCATTGCCTTGCTCACTTCACTGGACCCGGTGAGTCATAAAATACAAAATTTTGCGATTATCGAATATGTCGCTGACGCCATGTCTTAACGTCGTGTGCCCATCTGCGTCGTGGGTAGATCCCATGCGACCGGTCGCGCAGTACCTGTCCATTACTTATAATCGTCGACACTTTAACTGAGCGATAATTTCACTTTGCAGTCCTATCGTCTGCCGATCCCTCCCGAACTGCAACTGTTATCGAACATGACCGAAGTCGTTGGTCTGGTGCCGAATGATAACAGTCTTGGTCCGTACGCGATTGCGTATGATAAAGTGCCCGTGTTTGACAGCCAAGCAATGTGCTCTGCATGTGGCCAACAGCTGTCGTCTCAGGTCATCCAACGTAACATTGTGTAAATTTGATTATTTATTTGCTTTTTTCTATCGATGTGAATTCAAAACATGTAACGTTTTGCAGGTGAGCGATACACTGGTTTGTGCTGCGCGTGATTGCAACGCGTTCTATCACATTCGTTGTGCGGCGCGTTGTGCGACCGACGACAATATACGACCACGTGATGTGTGTTTGCCTTGTTGTGACAGGCAACAGGCGTGGTCAACGCTCGTACGTTACGCACGTGCTCTCGATAAAAAGGTTTCTGTTGGTGATACTGTCTAAGTGTGATTATCTTTTTTACATATCTTAATCTCAATACTCGTTTAGTTTTGGCTGATTTCACTTTCGGTTATGCTGTTTCTCTGGCTGGTAATCTTCTGGGTGCTGTTCGCTCAGTCGGTCAAATTTGTACTTGATCTGTAGTAATGTGATGTGATCGGTTGTTTTTTGCGACTCTGTATTCACTGACTGATTTTAGTCATGCGTTGCATTTAGAATGACAATTCTTGATAAAAGTCCAGCATTCCATTTGTGCTCGGTTCTCGTTCAGCAAACGGCTAAATTCTGTGCCCATTGTGGAATGCTTCCATTATTGTTCATTGGTTAAGACATATTCCGTGTGGATATTATTTGCTGAGTCTTTTCTTTCTTTGTGATCGCAGCTAATTATCTGGAAGACCAACGCGACCATTACGCACCCTTGGATGGCGATGGCTTTCCCAATCACGCCGATGGTTTGTTTGTTTTGTACAGTTAGTAATTAGCTGTTTCTTTCAGTGTTGATCCCATGGGAGCACCGAGTTACCACTTGATTTACATGGTGAACAAACTGACAGCTCACGGCAAAGCACTTGTGTGCTGGTGAAAACTGACCGTTTGTTCACATGAGGAATTCAGTGGTGATGTGCTGCTGAATGAGCTTGCCTTCAAACCAGCTGCCATCGGTTGACAATTTGTTTATTTTTTCGTCAATGCAGCCCTCAAGCCATTCAGTGGTTTATATTATTGTTTCAGGACTCCGACCGCCCGACAATCCCACTCACGTTTCTATCCGAACATAAGCTGGCCAAACTGGTCTTCAGCCGTTTGCACGATAGCAAAGATCGCATCAACGCCTCTCTGGCTTGTCGTGAATTTCACAAGTGGGTGTTTCGTGTGGTTTTTTTGCTTCGTCGACAGCACTCACTAGTCTGAGAGTCGTTTTCAGACAAATATACACCCCTGAAGCATGGAGTTGCTACAACCGACTTCGAATCATTGAAAACGCTGACTGGGGCCTGCCGTTGATGCAGCTGGAGGGACGCACTGTTGTGTTCCGACTCATCACCAATGACGACCCGGAAACCATGGAAGTGGGAAGTGATGAACATTTAAAAATCGAAAAACTCAAATCGGCCTTCCCCCGGCTCCAGCCGGTCTTGTCGTTGTGCACGCGCGTACACACCATACATTTGGAGACCAAAATGTACATGTGTCCGTTCCAAGGCGTGTTGGTTGATCTGTTCATTGAAGGGCTCGAAGATAAAATGGTGCCAACTCCGTGCCTCAATGCTCTCTATTTGGAACTTGGTCACGACCACGGTGAGATATTGTGCATGCGCTTGTGCCCGTTTTTGTTGACTGTTTCACCAAATTTGTCAAGACCGAGCTTTGAACGGTGAGGAATTAGGTTTTTTTCAAATACGACACAACTGGTTTGATGCCGCTTGGTGGCAAACATTGTTTAGCCTTAAATCACCCTTCTAATATAATTGTTGTTGTTCCAGGTGAAACATCAACCAGTCTGGCGCTGTACGCCCGTTTCCTGGCCGCGACGAGCGCGTGCGTGCGTGCGATCGACGTGCGCGGTGCGCATCAACCGATTCGATTCTTCCCACTTTTGGCTCCCCACACCGACAAAGTTCGATCGTTGCATGGCTCGATTGTCGGTCCCGCCGACGAAGCGTTGTTGAACGTGCTCACCGATCGGCCGCCTCACGATCTGCGCTCGCTCGCTGTGCAAGTGTACGACTTGGATCTGTTTGTCCGACTGCTTCGTCTCACCACGTGCGCGCACGGACGGGGCACGTTACGAAAGCTCGAAGTTTGGCATTGTGACGCTCGAAAATCAATGGCACTGACGACACTGCTGGACACGCTGGATGCGCCTGGCTGGCGTCAGCTGCAGTCGCTCACCTACAAACAGTGCGAGCAGTTTGATCCCGCGTTCACGGATGGCCTTGCTCTCAGCCAGACAATGGTGCGGCTGAGCGAGATGTGTCCCAGTCTCAATACCATTCAGATCACGAACAAAAGCGACGACGATCACGATCACTTTGTGCTGTCGCTGTCCCAGTTGGCGTTTCTCGCTCGGCCGTTTCTGCGCGCCGATTCTGATGCCGGCGCGCGTCGTGGTGGTCACATCAGCATCACCGTTGTGCCTCTCACAAACGACATTCGGGTGACACGACCAGATGGAGATCCGATGGACGTGCATGATGTCGTTGCAGAACACGTCAAACCCGCGTTGCGCACCGAATTTGGCAACGCGTGTCTTCTGGACACCGTTGTCGTCACACAGCTGGACGTGTTGAATAGTTGTTGGCTGGATGGCTGGAAGTTGGAATTTGTCGTCTCTGACCAAACTGTGTCTATATGTTTGATTTGTTGACGCTAACTTAAAGGATGCCACTCAGAATTTGGTACTATAGTAACCTGTTCGGGTTCGCTCTACATGCTGTGGAACATCACCCAATTGCTGCTATGCGCTGAGTTATTTTCCAACTATCTGTTTAACTGTTATTCGTAGGCCAAACTCACTCACACTTTTACATAGCAACCTGGTACTATTTATTAATATTAGGTCTCAGTGTCACCACAACCCTGGTAAATGATAGAGCCGGTGGACCCTATTGATTTACACCATACTCGAATATTTGGGCTATTCTTCGCATGATAAATGCACCAAGTGCGCCAAGGACCGTTTGTTTCATTTTTCAATCATACCGGCCTAACATGTGGTTGCTTCCTTTCAGCCCGTTTGTTTCAGCTTTCGCTGTAAGTTGCGCAAACAAGCAGCAGAAAGTGGCCTCAGTGCTCCATGAGTTCATCACATGTGGGGTGAACGAAAAGGCGTTGCTGTTGACACCACTGTATATACGACCACATTACTATATGCGAAAATAGACTATCACGCCTTATGTTGCTTCCGCCTCGTTCAACTCAAAGCAACATCACATTGATGTTAAATGAAAAAACCCTGCTCCTTGTAAAAACAATGTACATACATATCATTTCCTAACTATATCAGTAAATGATGGTAAAAACCACTGGAATTTGGTTTACGAAGTCGCAGTAAGCGCAGGCAGACCAGCTAAGCAGTTTTATCAGTGTGAGCACGCAACATCATTGGTAATGTCTGGGCGGGGTGCACAATGCACCCACACACTCAACACTGCCAACAAACGTTACGCCCGTGTGTCCAAAAACAAAAAAAACGTTGAATTTACTCGGACAACGGAATAACCGATTTTTCGTAATCAACATTTGGTAGCGAAATGCGTTTTGTAATTACTGTCATCTGTTTGATGCTGTCATCATTCGTGTCGGCTGATTTCTTTTCAAACAGATATGAAGGTGTGTACATATGTGTGTGACGTGCGGCGGTAAGTAATAACACCAAGCGGTATCGAGCTTGATCGTCGGATCGCATATGCCGTGGGCAGTTGGAACTCTTTAGCTGACATGTGATGAGTTGACTGATGCGCCCGGCAAGTCGTAGTCGTATGGTGATTAGCTTCACAAAGTTTTGTTCCTGTCTCAGCATTGGCGTGTGAAACATCAACCATTCCCCCGTGCTACATGTAGGTTGTCCGTCGCGCAACATCGACATGCCGCCGCCGACGGACGCGCGTACACTGGCGTTGGTGCTGCAAACCAGTCTTGACACTGCATTCGACCTGCAATTGGTGCAGAACGAGGTGCAGACCATGGTCGAGGCGATCACGACCAAGTCCAGGATCAGACGATTCGTCTTGGCAACGTTCACCAGTCAATGTCAGTCGTTTGCTTGCGTCACTCACGATCACGAGGCGCCAGACGTTTTCGGCGGTGAAATGTTTCCACGGATATCAACATTTTGAGAGTGCCAGCGGTATGACCGCCGCCCCTCAGCAAATTCAGCTGCCGGGCCTATTTTCGAGCTCTGCATTCTGCTGAAACGTTGTCAAGTAGGGTTGGCAAATTTACCTGCCGCCATTACAAATGCGGTTTTTGCAGGCTTGGGCTTTGCTTTGATCTTGTGGTGCACGTGCGCGTGATGACGCACCTTGTCAGAAAGAAACTTGTTTGTGTGCTTTAGATAACGTTTCGTGTAGGTTACTTACGCACGGTTCCAGGTTGACAAGGTGGATTGATTTGAGTCACAGCGGAGTTCTCATCTTGAGATCTCTGAGAGCTTGATGTCGTCCAGTAGTTAAGCGTGGCCATAGACGTGCACATACTATAAGCGATGACAACAGACAAGGTGCAATTTCAGCAGCAGAAGTGATCACATCAACGAATGACAGTGACGCTTTTGTGGCCGCTGTCCAGAAGCTACAACACCAGACCACTGCATCCACGTGTGGCACACGACCACTGGAGGCCATCGCAGTGATGCTCAATCGAAATCTGCTCACCAACGACAGTTTGGTGTACGTGTTCAGTGATGACCCGCAGCCGAACACTGATGTTTCAGTGATTGGACGCGATCTGCCATTGCGATTGTTGAGATTGCGTTCGCTGGTGAGCTGGCTTACTGTGGTTTCTCTTGCCTGTACTCTGTAAACTGTACTTTCTCTTGCCCTGGCTGGCTGATGAAAACCGGCGCAGAGTTTTTCTAAAACCGAGAATGTAGTTGGGCGGTCATGTGAACGACGGCCAAACACGAAGGATCGGATCGGTCTAGGTAGTCAAATCGCATCAATGTGATCGGATAGGCAGTCACACTGATGTGATGCAACCGATCCGATCCGACCACCAAGTTTAACATCGACCAATAACCACCAGTCATTCTTTCCACCAAACAATGTTGCGCGCACAACTTTGGCGGAAACAATTCCGCTACAGCTTGAGTAGGATTTCAGTTCTACTACGTCATCACGCCCCCATTTCTGTCGTGTCAGCGAAAGAAAAAGCTGGTCATCAAACCGATCCTCAATCGAATCGCCGACTACACAACCGGTCACGTGTTTGTGTTTCGTAAACCAGCCGTCGCAACTGTAGGTCGTTTTCTTTTGTTTTGTTCTCGCATAGAACGCAAACCGTGTGTGTTCTTCACTTCTGAGGTTCAAACCCCATCGGTCACAGCTTGATCTCGTGCCCATTCAGTGGTGCGTTAGACAGATTGTCTAAGGTTAAGTCCAGAATCCTGCATTAGTTCAGGATTCGGCATTACTTTCAATGTAAATTTTTCTGAATCCAGGAATATTTCCGGATGCCGAACTGTTTCGTGGTTATACCAGCAATTAGAAAAACAATTGAACACAATCAGGAGGTGCTTATTGACTGCAGTTTGTCGCCCACGCCATATCCACGACGTACACGTCAACGCTGGCAGCGCAGGCCGAGGCTGACGATTGTCGACTACAGCCATTGACGTTGAAGTTTCCCGTCGATATTCATGTTGACTCATTCACTATTGCCGTCGGCGGCGATGCACCACAGGTCGACATTCGCAATCGGCACTGTTCGTTCATTTTATCATCTGTTTCTATATGTGGCATTCTTTCAACCATACATTTGCACCGTCGATGATGATAAGAGCGCGTTTTCTCACATTCCTTCAGCGAGTGTTGTCAAGCTGCCGTTGTTGATCAATGACACCGCATATCAGTTCGTGTATCATGGAGACAAGAACCAGAGTTCGTTTGCTTTTGTGTGTTTTCTCTGATCGTTTGTTGCTCCAAGGACGTGCCTATTTCACATTATGCACCTCGCACAGTTCCGGATGATTTCATGGGCTTCTGGACGGTCACTGTGAGGAATGGCGGAATTCACAAGAAGTCGATTCCCGGCCAGAGTCCCTGCTGGATCCAGGTCCGGCTCGACGGCAATCTTGACGTGTACTGGGGATTCACCAGTTTTCGATCCAGCGATGTGCCGCGCTACCCTGGATTTGCTCAAAGTACAGTACATACAGTACATCGTCATTCTCGTCCGACTCAGTTCCGAAGTTCAATTTGCCTGCTCATCAATTGAACCTTTCGTCATTCAGATGTGGACAATTCGATTATATCAGCGCTGGTCGACCCTCTGCCGCCTCATAGCGCGGGCACATTGTCGCAACAACAGTTCTACACGCCAAACCTGTGGCCGATGCACAATAACTTTGAGATTGCGAGCGACGCTCGTACGCACTGCGTCTACATGTACGTCACGCGACGTGGTTTCCTATGCAACGGCCCGATTGGTATCGTGGTCAGTGATGTTTCTTGTGGTCGTGGTCATCTGATTTGTGCTTTTTTGACTTGGTAATCGATTGCAGTTCAAGGGCATTGATGACGGCGGCTTCGACTTCCAACGTATCCACACTGGCATATGTGATCAACTTCGTTAGTGTGTTGGCTCTTGAAAAGCAAATACAGTATCCCTGGGTTCGGCACAAAATTAGCAAATACTACAGAATGCAAAAACGGTGGACACCCTTCCGGAGACAAATGCGTATGCCCACCACACTACTTGGATGCTGATTGTGGCGTGATTGAATGCCTGAATGGTGGCAGCACAGATGGAAAAATTTGTGTGTGCACACCCGACTGGACTGGGAAACACTGCGATATATCATTGCGCAGCACAACCACACCAACAATCATAACAACAACGTCTACCCCAACAACGCCTTCAACAACAACGCCTACTCCAACAACACCTACTACAAGAACGTCTACAACAACAACACCTACCACCACAACACCTACCGCAACAACGTCTACAACGACAACACCTAGCACCACAAGACCTACCACAACAACAACACCCACCACCACAACAACGTCTACAACAACAACACCCAGCACCACAACACCTGCCACAACAACATCTACAACAACAACACCCAGCACCACAACACCTACCACAACAACGTCTACAACGACAACACCCAGCACCACAACACCTACCACAACAACGTCTACAACGACAACATCCAGCACCACAACACCTACCACAACAACGTCTACAACAACAACACCCAGCACCACAACACCTGCTACAACAACATCTACAACAACAACACCCAGCACCACAACACCTACCACAACAACGTCTACAACGACAACACCCAGCACCACAACACCTACCACAACAACGTCTACAACGACAACACCCAGCACCACAACACCTACCACAACAACGTCTACGACAACAACACCCAGCACCACCACAACGTCTACAACAACAACACCCACTACCACAACAACGTCTACAACGACAACACCCAGCACCACAATACCTACCACAACAACGTCTACAACAGCAACACGCACCACCGCAACAACGTCCACAACAAGAACGCCTACCACAACAACGCTTCCAACAACAACGTCATCCACAACAGCTCCTACCACAACAACACCAACCCCCACCACAACACCACCAACCACAACGACGTCTACAACAATCACGCCTTCGACAACAACGTCTTCCACAACAACACCTGCCACAACAACACCAACCCCCACCACAACAACACCAACCACAACGACGTCTACAACAATCACGCCTTCGACAACAACACCTACCACAACGACGCAAACCACAACAACAGTATCACCTACCACACCAACACCTACCACAACAACACTTTCCACAACAACACCACCGATAACAACACCAACCATTACAACAACACCAACGACAGCAGCTCCAACACCAACCACAGCAACACTTTCGACAACAACCCCAATACGAACCACGACAACCCCAACACGTAGCACAACATCCGGAACGACGCCCACACCAACAAGGTGAGTTTCACCATCTGCGCTATTGAGTAGACACGCTCGTATCCATTTGAACGATGTTCCTGTTGCAGCAGCCCACTGTCAACATCCACGAGGCAACCATTTGATAAATGTCAGTTCAATAGTGTCTGTGCTGTTATTTGTATAGTCCAGCCACGAACTCATGAGACGACTTATTTTGAAGTTAACTTGTACGGATCCAACAATGTTCCGGTTCCACGTATTTCGGAAATGAAAGAAAGAGAAACGCATGTATTTTTTTAAAAACACGCTCTCCACCTCGGTGCGTAATATCCGTTTTGACTCCCAAAACATTTGTGTGTTGAACGACGTTGCTGTTCGCGTAAGCACGCAACAAATTGAGATCAGCCAGCTGGAACTTGTCATCATCTCTCTCGGCCCAATCTCTTTCTTTTGTTTACGAAAACCCGTGCAACCGGCACATTTTTGAATATGACCAAGCAAGCTTTAAAAAGAGTTGCCTCATGAGCTTGTGGCTGGACTATAAGAATCCGCCAACCTGTTCTATTTTCAATTTGATTTCGTTGTGGCTGCAATCTCATTTGAAGCGTGCGTTCCAGGCTACGGCGATGTTGCTTTCCTGATTGAGACTTCAGAACGTGTTGGTCCACTAGCCTCATCGGTTTGTTGTCTTCCAAAATAAAGTAAATGCTCACCTGAATTATTCACATCAGTGTTCGACTCTTTAGCTATTCAACGGTGCGTTGAAGCTAGCGATCCGGCTCAAGCTGCACCCGACGGGCAATTGGCAAAGTTTGGGCCATTTCTCGACCGACTGGAAAACAAATCTGACCACGGAGCTCAATGAGGACAACACGCCTCAGAAAATGAAAGCGGCGATTGACAAGCTTAATTTAAGTGATTTGGTCGGCATCTGTGATCTCAATGCGTGAGTGATTCTTTTTTGAAATAACCGGCTAATTGTGTAGTCGTTAACACTCAAGCAGTCCTAAATGAACTGGTGAAATACCTATGTACAGTCAAACCTCTACATAGTGAACAGAACGAGACCCGATTATTTTGTTCACTATGAAGAATATTAACTATGTAGAGCACCGTTTGAGACCATACCTCATTTTTTGGACTGATCATTCGTTCACTATACAGTGGGATTCACGTGTAGAGGTTCACTGCGTGGAGGTTTGACTGTACACTCGTATTATTAGAGCTGGATTGACGACAAAGTTGACGATGTGCGTTGTCGGCATCAGTATAAGCCCAATAACGCATTTGGTTTTGCATGCATGAACAACGTAACCCTAACCAACTTCTTTATTTCAGTGGCCTGCAGCTTATTCGCGACGAAGTATTTATCCCGGGCAAGGATCGACCCAACAATCGATACCCCAATTTTGCTGTGCTATTCGCTGAAGGATTGTGAGTGTGCTTGACGATGTTCACGTTTGACAAAAAATCAAAAAAGTCAGAGAAGGATACCGAAAATCCAAAACGGTCCGAATCCCACATACCACTGATCATACGTATCGACCACATTTCGCTCCAGCTACGACCAGGCGCAGCACTGTTGCCACCCACCGTTCGACACGGCAGCCCAACTGCGAAAAAAGGGTGTGTCGATTTATGCGGTTGAAGTTGGCCCGTACCCGAATCACTCCAATTTGGTGAACATCACTGGAAGTGACGACAAGGTTGGCGCTCTTCTGCTGTCTGTTTTCGTCACCAGATGGGTAGTTATGGTAGTATGTTCATCGGAGCTAGCATGGTAATGCTAAGCGACATATGGTTCATTCCCTATAGTGCGCTTTCTGAAAATTTTGATCGTGCGCTATTTCAACAATACTCAACCGAATGAGCTCAAACTTGCACACAATGTATATACCGTGCCCCAAAATGGCCACACAAAATTTCATCCCGCTGCGTGCCCACACGCGCAATCGCGGGCAAGATACAGTTGTCATTTTTGTAAAAACGTTCTTCTCCTTTTTTTTTCCACAAAAAACTAGTCAGGGCCCAGACGTTACTGAACACCAGAAATGTTAATATCGCATATAGGGTTTTCGCACACGAGAAACACGATGGTGCTATCGCCGACTTCGTAACTCCACGACTGAGACCGGTTCCAGACCATGACCACGACTTTTTGTATGTAAAGTGTGCTTCCCGAAGTAAAATTTCGCCGAAAAGTTGGGTTACCAGAACTATTAAAGTTGTTTATGTGGTTTTCGTACTCGAGAAACACGGTGGTGCTATCGCCGAGTTCGTAACTTTTAGTATGAACGGTTCCAGACCATGACTTTTTGTACAGAATGTGTGGTTCTAAAGCCAAAATCAGCGGTTATATGTGTTTTTAATTTTTGTTACGTCAAAAATATATTAATTCCAATTCGTTAAATGTTTTTCAGCTCAAAAAGAGCCATAATGGACGCTCAGACACACACAATAATGCATTAGTGCACGCTACGTAGTTGCCTGATTCATAAAGCGCACAATGTATTAAACACAACACACAGCCAGCCAGCCAGCACACACACACACAGGCAGGCAGGCAGCCAGAACACACACACAGGCAGCAAGCACAACAGGCAAGGCAGCAATGCACGCGTTGTTACATAAATGTAGTAAAGTTTGTGAAGGAGATTGGCGAAGCACGTGTCCGAGCGGTATAACGCGCATCACTGAAGACGAGAGGCCGCGGGTTCAAACATTCACGCGCGCAGCCAACTTTGTTGTATTTTTACAAACTTTTAATGAATTCTGGATAACATTTTTCAGTTTTTTCGTGTTTTTATTTGAGATTAATTATTAAGCACAGGTGCGGTTCGCAGTTTATGCGCTGTGATGTCATTCATGATAAAATACCGAGAAGATATCAACTTCTTAATTAAAATAGCTGTTGCTCTCTAATATTCGAAGCATTTCCGCATTTTATAATTTGACTTTTGATGGAAGATGGTAGTTTTTACGTAACATTGAATCCAAGATCAGATGCGGCGGCCAACACCAAAGCAATCTGGAGACTGATGTTTGACACTCATTTCATTGCTGAAGCTGGAGGGACAGGGGGCATGGAAGTTCATTGCACAGCTTTGCTTGGTACTAAACCAACAAGTGCCATTCTCTGAGACGATGCGCATTCAGTGCGCTATAAATGATGGTACCTAGGGTGTCAAATACATACCTGGCGGTAAATTAAAAAAAATAAATAACTTGACAAGTTACCATGTTCCTCAAAAGCATAGACATGCGCGTGGGGCACTGCGTTAGTTTTGTTTCAGTGGTGGGTGAAGACGCAGACACAAGCGTGTCTCCATTGTTAGAACCCCATAGTGAAATCGAAACACAAAATTGGCCTTATGTCACGATAACCACCGATTCATATATATCCTGCCAAAAAGTACAGCATCCTTAAACTAACCCCCACACCTCATTGCGCTCATGTGCGTTGATTACTTGAGAAAAATCTGACGGTCGACATTTTCTTAGGGTGATATTTTCGAAACGGTGTAAAGGTGAGTTGGGTGTAAAGGTCGGTGTAAGCTCAATCGAAAGCTCGGTCGGTGTCAGCTCAGTGTAAACATGAAACATTGCCTGCTGTTAACGTGGAATGTTTCATGTTTACACCGAGCTGACACCGACCGAACTTTCGACCGAGCTTACACCGACCTTTACACCCAACTGAGCTTTACACCGTTTCGAAAATGCCACCCTTAGTTAGAACCATTGCTTGCCGGAACTGAAAACTTTCTGTGCCTGATTTATCCGGGTTCTCTGTTTGACGCTTGCGCGATATAAAAGAACGACACAAGAAAGAAAAATGCCCCAAGGGGCATAAAAGAAATATGGTTCCCTGGCTGACTGGCATAAAAGAACGATACTAGCTTGCACGACTTTGCTGATGTTTCATTAGGCACTGGAATAAACGTAAGTGTGTTCTGAGCTGTTTGATACCGAACAGTAGACATTGAACCATATTCCCGGCGCGAACTCTTTTGAACCAACGCCCAGCCGATATCGAAACTTTCGTGCAAACCCAGGCAACTGTTTCTTCTTTTCAACCTCACGACGGTAACTGTGCAGTCTTCGGTTGCGCACGATGGTTCAACAAGGAGAGGAGTAAAGAGAATATTGCAATCTTTCAATATCTCCGTGCCCTGTGTCTCTGGTGGCAAGACAGCACGCGCCGGGAATATGGTTCAATGTCTACTGTTCGGTATCAAACAGCTCAGAACACACTTACGTTTATTCCAGTGCCTAATGAAACATCAGCAAAGTCGTGCAAGCTAGTATCGTTCTTTTATGCCAGTCAGCCAGGGAACCATATTTCTTTTATGCCCCTTGGGGCATTTTTCTTTCTTGTTTATTGTTTCTTTTAGATTTTCACCATGACGGGCCCTGGCAGACCATACCTCGAAATTGCCGATAGAATACAAGACGATATCATCAGGGACTGTCCTCAAAACAGGAGATCTCGCGCAGAAAGTCTAGCAGAGAATAGGCGGACAAAGTGAAAGTATGCGGATCACGGCTCATGTTCCCCATCTCAGAATCTTTAATATCGTTTGGTCGTCAGTCCTTTGAAGCATTTACTTATACGGTAACGTGTAAATAGCATCTTTTCGTAGTCATCTGCTAGAAGCAGTTGTGGATCCAAGCTTCCAACCAACCAAGGGTAAGCAAATCCGGAAAAATCGTTTTTATCTTGCGCTTGTTTCAGTGTTTATAATTTGGACTTTTGAAGCAGCAAACCGTGCATGACGTGACTATGCGCGCGGAGCGCGCAAAATTTCTGACATTTTTGTGCACGCAGACCCAAGATCTCATTGAAAATGGGTGTTGGGGGTCTGATGCGTGACACACGCAAGTTTCTGAGTTTTGATGTGTCGTGGGTTGGAAATCCAACAATTTCGTCCTCCTTGGTTCCTGTTTTTCGAAGGGTTAAATTGACCCGAGGAGGGCATGACCCTGTGCCCCCCACAGCCTGGAACCGCCACTGTTTTTTAAACATAGAGTATAGGCAACGATTTGTTTCTTTGTTAATAAATTTATGCTAATAATGACACTTTATGTAACACACATGCTGCGATAGGAGACAGAAAAGTTTGGTATTGAAAAACGGTGTGCTGCAGAGAAAAAATGAACGGTAAATTAAGACACCTTGCCCTTTTTTCACACGCTTTTCACACACGCAGGGGCATATTTTTTTACCTTTTAACAACAAGATAATCTATGCCCATGGAAATTAAAACTTGCACAACTTTTTACAAAACCTTGGGGTTTTGATTAACTTTAACTTCAGCTGACTTTCTATTAATTGTCAGGCAGACAACCGTAGTAAACTGAATAAGCCAGTTTGGAAATGTCAAAATGCCACTGCAAAATACACACGAAATGAAGCCCACGTAGCGTTAAAGTTGAATACTTTTTGTTTGAGTTCAAAATTCCCGATCGTAATATTGGCAATTTGCATCCGCGACAAAGTTGCCTTGTCCGCTCAGCTCGGCCTCGTGGTTGAATGCCAACAATTCACACAAGTTGGTGGTTCGCCAGAAGTTGAACGAAAGACAGCCTGCAACTGCATCCGTAAACGAACAAAACATGCAAAAAGCGAATCAAGTCACCACATCAATGTGCACCTTCCAATTGAATGCATCGCGCTGCACAACTTCGCTCGTCGAGTGACGCCGTCAACGTTTCCATCACCGAGTCGGCTGTGGGATTTGCAACGATTTAGCATAGGTATATGAACCTTACATGTTGACTTGTCATTTGACACATGTAAATACCTAGGTAGACGACGCAAAAATAGCGTTAGTAAACGATCTGGAATGGAGTTCACCTGGAAGTGTCAACGAGTTCAGTTTAACCCCATTCGAATGCAGTTTGTATCGTTGGTGCGGGATGGCTGAAAGCTATCTGCATACATAGTCGTCAGCCAATTTAATGTTTGCATCGCCATGGGGGATGTACATACGCATAAGTATTACACAATTATGTTCATCCGAAACCAACGTTTCTCCTCCAGGCACACTTTCGACGTTGTCTTCGCGTCTTCATGTCGCACGGTCCAGACCTCGTTGTTTGTCCATTCCAAGTATCCGCATTCGCCCGTGTCGGACGGCTGCGAAGCAAAATAACAACGCGCGGTGGGGCTTATAGTAATGTCCTCAGATCACATGTGTTATAATCGCGCTCTTTTGGTGCTCATGTATTATTACTATTGCTAGTTTGGTGATTTGATTTGACGACACAGATTTTGACGACAAAACTATTAGCCCGCGGTGGTCTACGTATTTATGGGAAAGTCAAACAGTAATGTTGCTGCCTGGGTGGTCTAGTCTGATTTAGACTTGGCCACCCGAACAGCACCATTGTTAGACTTTACTGCCAAAATCATCATTGTACGTATATTATGTACCTCATCACTTCGCGGCAAAATCGGTCGCACGCTAGCATCGTGACTCGGCTCGACATCGCTGTTCATCCATTGGATTGTTGAGCCCACTCGTTCGTCGCCAATATAATAATCCTGAAACATCAAGAACCCAGTAAAATTTTAAATTTTCACTTGTCAAAATGCGAACGTCCACCTGAGTTGGGTCGAGATTTGACGCGAGCAGACGCATTGTGTGTCGCGTGTATGGACGAGCCAATCTGAACGAATTGACATGAAAGGTGCTTTTGATTATTGTGCAACGGTTCAGTCCTGGGCACAGGCTCATTCAGGCCCGGTCGATTCAGGCCCGGCTGGAGCCTAAGCTTAAGCCTATGAATGCGTCAAATATGTTGAGCCTGAATCGGCCGGGCCTGAATAGTCGCGGAATAGTTTTCGATGCGTCTGCAATGCATATAATTATAAGAACAAGCGATCATGCCTGTATCCACTGCTAATCGATGTCCAACACGCGTCGCACGGTGATGCGGCTGATCCTTTGAAGCAACTGCCTCCGATCACACGACCGCCTGACGTGACGCATGATTGGTGTTCCGATTCGACCATCGCTACAAGTTGCACAGCAGGAATACATATGCATACATAGTACGTACAAGAAAGAAAAATGCCCCAAGGGGCATAAAAGAAATATGGTTCCCTGGCTGACTGGCATAAAAGAACGATACTAGCTTGCACGACTTTGCTGATGTTTCATTAGGCACTGGAATAAACGTAAGTGTGTTCTGAGCTGTTTGATACCGAACAGTAGACATTGAACCATATTCCCGGCGCGAACTCTTTTGAACCAAAGCCCCGCCGGTATCGAAACTTTCGTGCAAACCCACGCTACTGTTTGTTGTTTTAAACCGACCACGCCGGTAACTGGGCAGTCTTCGGTTGCGCACGATGGTTCAACAAGGAGAGGAGTAAAGAGAATATTGCAATCTTTCAATATCTCCGTGCCCTGTGTCTCTGGTTGCAAGACAGCACGCGCCGGGAATATGGTTCAATGTCTACTGTTCGGTATCAAACAGCTCAGAACACACTTACGTTTATTCCAGTGCCTAATGAAACATCAGCAAAGTCGTGCAAGCTAGTATCGTTCTTTTATGCCAGTCAGCCAGGGAACCATATTTCTTTTATGCCCCTTGGGGCATTTTTCTTTCTTGTGTCGTTCTTTTATATCGCGCAAGCGTCAAACAGAGAACCCGGATAAATCAGGCACAGAAAGTTTTCAGTTCCGGCAAGCAATGGTTCTAACTAAGGGTGGCATTTTCGAAACGGTGTAAAGCTCAGTTGGGTGTAAAGGTCGGTGTAAGCTCGGTCGAAAGTTCGGTCGGTGTCAGCTCGGTGTAAACATGAAACATTCCACGTTAACAGCAGGCAATGTTTCATGTTTACACTGAGCTGACACCGACCGAGCTTTCGATTGAGCTTACACCGACCTTTACACCCAACTCACCTTTACACCGTTTCGAAAATATCACCCTAAGAAAATGTCGACCGTCAGATTTTTCTCAAGTAATCAACGCACATGAGCGCAATGAGGTGTGGGGGTTAGTTTAAGGATGCTGTACTTTTTGGCAGGATATATATGAATCGGTGGTTATCGTGACATAAGGCCAATTTTGTGTTTCGATTTCACTATGGGGTTCTAACAATGGAGACACGCTTGTGTCTGCGTCTTCACCCACCACTGAAACAAAACTAACGCAGTGCCCCACGCGCATGTCTATGCTTTTGAGGAACATGGTAACTTGTCAAGTTATTTATTTTTTTTTAATTTACCGCCAGGTATGTATTTGACACCCTAGGTACCATCATTTATAGCGCATTGAATGCGCATCGTCTCAGAGAATGGCACTTGTTGGTTTAGTACCAAGCAAAGCTGTGCAATGAACTTCCATGCCCCCTGTCCCTCCAGCTTCAGCAATGAAATGAGTGTCAAACATCAGTCTCCAGATTGCTTTGTTGGCGGCCATCGCATCTGATCTTCGATTCAATGTCACGTAAAAATTACCATCTTCCATCAAAAGTCAAATTATAAAATGCGGAAATGCTTCGAATATTAGAGAGCAACAGCAATTTTAATTAGGAAGTTGATACCTTGTGCGTATTTTATCATGAATGACATCACAGCGCATAAACTTCGAACCGCACCTGTGCTTAATAATTAATCTCAAATAAAAACACGAAAAAACTGAAAAATGTTATCCAGAATTCATTAAAAGTTTGTAAAAATACAACAAAGTTGGCTGCGCGCGTGAATGTTTGAACCCGCGGCCTTTCATATTCAGTGCTGCGCGTTATACCGCTCGGACATCGCTTCGCCAATCTCCTTCACAAGCTTTACTACATATGTA
The DNA here is from genome assembly GCA_030248065.1 of Rhynchonema sp. JSB1_4. Lineage (NCBI taxonomy): Eukaryota > Metazoa > Nematoda > Chromadorea > Monhysterida > Xyalidae > Rhynchonema > Rhynchonema sp. JSB1_4. The sequence continues at coordinate 46,740 of JASAMV010000168.1, forward strand.
ACTACGCGTGCATTGCTGCATTGCCTGTTGTGCTTGCTGCCTGTGTGTGTGTGCTGGCTGCCTGCCTGCCTGTGTGTGTGTGTGCTGGCTGGCTGGCTGTGTGTTGTGTTTAATACATTGTGCGCTTTATGAATCAGGCAACTACGTAGCGTGCACTAATGCATTATTGTGTGTGTCTGAGCGTCCATTATGGCTCTTTTTGAGCTGAAAAACATTTAACGAATTGGAATTAATATATTTTTGACGTAACAAAAATTAAAAACACATATAACCGCTGATTTTGGCTTTAGAACAACACATTCTGTACAAAAAGTCATGGTCTGGAACCGTTCATACTAAAAGTTACGAACTCGGCGATAGCACCACCGTGTTTCTCGAGTACGAAAACCACATAAACAACTATAATAGTTCTGGTAACCCAACTTTTCGGCGAAATTTTACTTCGGGAAGCACACTTTACATACAAAAAGTCGTGGTCATGGTCTGGAACCGGTCTCAGTCGTGGAGTTACGAAGTCGGCGATAGCACCATCGTGTTTCTCGTGTGCGAAAACCCTATATGCGATATTAACATTTTTGGTGTTCAGTAACGTCTGGGCCCTGACTAGTTTTTTGTGGAAAAAAAAAGGATAAGAACGTTTTTACAAAAATGACAACTGTATCTTGCCCGCGATTGCGCGTGTGGGCACACAGCGGGATGAAATTTTGTGTGGCCATTTTGGGGCACGGTATATAGATTGTGTGCAAGTTTGAGCTTATTCGGCTGAGTATTGTTGAAATAGCGCACGATCAAAATTTTCAGAAAGCGCACTATAGGGAATGAACCATATGTCGCTTAGCATTACCATGCTAGCTCCGATTGGCGGAAGAAGTTTGGCTGATGCGCTGGGTAATAGTACTAAGCTGCTGGTACACGTTCTTTGAGGGCCTCAACGCGATTGGGTTAGCGGCTTAAATAATCTCGCTATCCCTAAAAGCGTTGAAGCGTCACAGAAGAACACTTTCGATGACGCTGGACGGAATAATAGGTTGATGCGCTGGGTGATCATCGTGTGCACTATGGTACCCCTCTGCACGCCAGGCTTGTTCCAATCTTGCAGCCCGGAAGGCACAATCAAGAATGGTTGCATACTGGTCATGCATCGGAGTATCTCAGGCTTGCAGCCCGGAAGGCACAATCAAGACTGAGAAAGTGCTGAATGATGCTGCACGGAACAATTGATTTATGCTCTGAGTGATTATTGTGTGCACATACACTTCTGCACGCCAGGCCAGTCCCAATCTTGCAGCCCGGAAGGCACAATCAAGAATGGTTGCATACTGGTCATGCATCAGTGTAACCTCATTCTTGCAGCCCGGAAGACACAATCAAGACTGAGAAAGTGCTGAACGATGTTTGTGCTCTGCAAACCCACTGGTTTATGTAGCACCACAGGCCCAACACTGATTGGCTGATGGTTCAGCCCATAATCCCTTCCCCTGTGGCGCAAAGCAGTCTCATAGTGTCAAACAGCAGGCGTAATCCGACTCAAGCTGGGCACGTCTGTGGGAAAGGTACAGTACTTTGGCGCCCAAACGAAGCGGGTGGCCGTGAATACAGGTACTGATAGTGTGGCGTGGGGTTAACCGACTGCACGCAAACCTACATGCAAACCTGTCAGTTCGCTCAAAAATCGCCGGCGCAAACTAGCCGGTTTATTGGTTGTCCGTTTCGACCCGTTGTTGCGCAGATAAATAGTGAGGCTTGGTGTATCCCAGCGCTGACGATGACCTGGTACACCACTTCTCTGCGCAACAATGGGTCGAAACGGACAACCAATAAACAGGCTAGTTTGCGCCGGCGATTTTTGGGCGAACTGACAGGTTTGCGTGTATGCAGTCTGCCAACCCCACGCCGCACGATCAGTACCTGTATCTACGGTCACCCGTCTCATTGTGTCAAAATTGGGCGCCAATGTCCTGTACCTGTCCCACAGACGTGCCCGACACTATGAGACTGCTTTGCGCCACAGGAGAGGGGATTATGGGCTGAACCATCAGCCAATCAGTATTGGGCCTGTGTGCTACATAAACGAGTGGGTTTGCTGAGCACAAACATCATTCAGCACTTTCTCAGTCTTGATTGTGCCTTCCGGGCTGCAAGATTGGGACTGGCCTGGCGTGCAGAGGTGTATGTGCACACAATAGTCACTCAGCGCATCAATCAATTATTCCGTCCAGCATCATGCAGCGCTTTCTCAGTCTTGATTGTGCCTTCCCGGCTGCAAGACTGGGATACTCCGATGCATGACCATATGCAACCATTCTTGATTGTGCCTTCCGGGCTGCAAGGTTGGAACAGGCCTGGCGTGCAGAGGGGTGCCATAGTGCACACGATGATCACCCAGCGCATCAACCTATTATTCCGTCCAGCGTCATTGAAAATGTTCTTCTGTGACGCTTCAACGCTTTTAGGGATAGCGAGATTATTTAAGCCGCTAACCCAATCGCGTTGGGGCCCTCAAAGAACGTGCACCACCAGCTTTATACTATTTCCCAGTCATCAACCAAACTTCTTCCGCCCAGCATCACCGACAATGTTCTTTTATGACGTATCAGCGAATTTAGTTATGGCGAGATTAGCTGGAAACCATCAGCTAATTCAAACACCTGAATTTTTTTTGGCATGCGCAACAAAAGAAATGTTTGCGAGACCAAAGAAACGCGTGGCATTTCCTTGTTCACTCAATATGTATACCTGTAGGCAATGAAACTTGGATTGTGCACGGGAGCCATATTCGACAAATGGATCATGCGATTACTATCACTGCAATCATGTGCGCGCGCATTTAGACCAGTGTAAAAGTCGTCCTGAAGCATTACGAACATATAGCGCAGGAGAATGAGCATATCTGAGGTGTGCATTTTATTCGTGGTTTACCTGTACACCAGTGGCTGCCACCAGCTGTTGTCGCTTATTCCGAAGTGCCGTAAAGATGGTCGTGTTGTGGACTCTGGCCAACAAACCAGTCCAACCATCGTTCTGGTGAAGACTTGATGCCTGGAATTGTCCGTCGACACAATACCGTGCTGCATCGCCGTAGCTGAGCGCCGTCGTGAAGAACACGAAACAAGTGCTGCCGATGGACACGTGGGGCTCGCTTAAATCATTGCACGCTAGAAAAAGGGCAGTGTGTTCTGCAAGATGCTCCACCACTGACTGTTGTTTTTTCACAAAGTCTGAAGCCTGTGTGCTGAACGCAGTTGGCTGTGGTTTCGTTGTGCTGAGCGTCTGCGCGAACGCATGCTGACTGGTTTGTGGAAAAAACAACAGTGATCAAAGATGGGGTGCTTTTTGGGACAGAAAATGTGAAACTGCAGATGGGACGACATCACGAAGTAAAACACATTGACTTCATCCGCATCAAGGCTGTATTGCCACTTACCGCTGGGGTTTGCGCTCATTTCTGAAACCGTGCAATAGACATTGTTACACGGTGCACGTGCAAAATAATGACTTGTTTTTTGCTAACAAAAGAACAAACTAATCAGCTAAACCCAGATCGCAACGCACCAAACTCGCAAATGAACGGTCGCTGAACGGGAGAAAGTGACACAGGAGTCAGTCCCATTGACCCGTCAATTATGGCCACTCTTCGGTCGCAACCAAACGGCGCTGATGGCATCCTGACAAATAAAAATAAATGAGCACCTAAAAAGTCATTCTGTGATTCGATCTGTTTGAAGCACATGTAGACTAAGGATAGTCCGATCATTTAAAGGGCTCGGGACATAACCGAAGGAAGGGTAGCAGGACATATTGTTACATACCGTTGGAAAGCATTCCGACAGCCTACGTCATGCACAAAGTTTAAGCTCCTTGGAGATTCGCTACCTCTTGGTAGAGCGACTTTTCGTTCCAGAAAAAACTGAATTTTTGCACAAAGTGGAACGACCGGTGCAGAAACCCCAAATGAGTTGAAGGTCAACTAACACGTGGATAGGATTACAACAGCTTTGGAATAACTTATCATCACAGCCTCAGTCGCTTAAAGCATTGCTTCACACGGTGAGGGTGCGAAACGTTCCAAAAATCGGTCTTATTTTTCGAGAACACAACTTTGTCCCTAAATTTTGAGGTCACGCTTAGCGCTGCGGAAATAACAATGCAACGGGGAAATAGAGCATCGTCGAAAGTACCAGAAAATAAGGTTTTTAAATTTTTTAACTCGTGGCTAGCTCCGTGACAGGCCTAAAAATCCATGAAATTGCCGCTAAACTAGGTGGTTACATTCATCGCCAGAATTGTGACACATAAAGGGCACAGGTTGTATCAAATTCGAAACAAAAAATTGAGAGAAACGCCTGGTTTAACAACCTATCAAGGTCCAAAGACCCCAAGATCTACAGATCTCTCGGGGCAGCCATACTAACCTGAACATGATATTCAGCTATAAATGCTTATTGTTAACAGCTATTGTAAATGTGACAGCACCAAACAATGTATCTCAGGATTAGCTTTCGAACGATATATAGCAAGCCCCAATAAATTATTACGCCTAAGGGCAGAGGCTAAAAAATTGTTTTTTTGACGATTCTGGAATGAACCGTCACGTCACCATGTGCGATTTCGGAATTTTGACCGTTTCTTGTCCATAGTAAGAGATAGTATGTGCATGTTATATATCGTTCGATAGCTACGTTGAAGCTACATCGTGTGATGCTATCAAATGTGCAATAATCTTTAACAGTAACGACTTATAGCCAAATATCTTATTCAGGCTGGCATGGCTGCAGCAGCCGGACCATGGGGGTTGAAGTCTTGAAACTCGTCTGGATTGTTAGACTGTGCGTTTATCTGACTTTCTCGTTTCCAATGCAATGCAATACGTGGCTTATTTACATCACATTTCCGTCAATGAATGCAACTATGCAGTTTAGTGGAAATTTTTAGGTCTTTTTCGGCCTGTCACGCCGCTATCTAAGTGTTTCCAAACTTAAAAACCTTATTTTCTGGTACTTTCGAACATGCTTTATTTTTCTATTGCATTTTCATTTCTGCAACACAAAGCGCTGCCTCAGAATTTAGAGACAAACTTGTGTTTTTGAAAAATGTGGCCGATTTTTGTAACATTTCGCACCCTCACCGAGTGAAGCAATACTTTGAGCGACTGAAGTTCTCATGATAAGTTATCCAGAAGCTGTTGTAATCATATCCACGTGTTACTTGACTTTCAGCTCATTTGGGGTTTGTGCACCGGTCGTTTCAAGTTGTGAAAAATTCACTTTTTTCTGGAACGAAAAGTCGCTCTACCAAGAGATAGCGAATCCCTAAGGAGACTAACATTTGTGCGTGACATATGCTGTCACAGTGCTTTCCAACGATATATGATACTGCGCTGTGCTGCCCTTCCTTCGGTTGTGTCCCGAGCCCTTTAACGAACCACGGAACAGTGCCAACGTCAGCAAAGGTGCCATCCGACCAATACCAGTGTAGAGTTCGATTCTGAGGACAGTAGCCACCGGTGTCGGGATGTCGACCCACACCAACAAATGCGTCTCCCGTGTTGCCAGCCTGCGAACGTGCTTGAGATCGTGGTGACCTGACCTCTGGCCAAGCGTAAAACATCATGCATGCACTTTGCTGAGATCAGGGTCGGATATGTTTTGTCCGTCAGGTGGATATGGGGTCAAATTTCGGACTTTGGTTCAAATTTGGGCTGGAATTCATGGGCAGACACACGGGACGTGGCCATTAGAAGTCATAGTACCCCGACCCCAGCGCCAACAAAGTGCATTCAGGGTCCAAAGCTTGCTATATGTGTACAAGTCTATCCATCGATAACAGCGTTGGTGTAACTCACGGAGGTGAGAAACGCTTCCAAGCGAGCGACGCGAGCCGAATCGTGGGGAATGGCCAAATTGCCGAAGAATCCATGTGTCCCATCGGTGCATGCGCGCTGCGCGTCCAAGAATGACAGCGCTGTCGAAATGTAGACCGTGCATTTGTGTGCATCGTGTGTCTCGTGGTACATCGTTGCCGGCAGCTGGTCACATGCTGACACATACGAGACGATTGTGATTGGGTGTCAAGGTTGAATCATTCGCTTAGCTTAATCTTGTGTTTTGTAGTCTTATAGATACGCAACATCAGCCAAGCGGCTTTTGCAACTTCAATTGAAGTGGAATTATAGTCGGGCTGGCGACCACTGCCGGCGACCACCCCGTGTTTGCACATACGGGTGTGAAACAGGTTAAACTTGTTTATAATAGATTAAACACAATCAGAACAACACCATAATCACACTTTAAAGTAGTGGGTATGATACGTAAATATTCGAGTGGTCGTCGCAACAAGTGAGACACGTAAACGCCTGAACACTGCAAAAAGACGAAGAGCAGAGAGGGCAGCAGCGTGCATTCTGCTGGGGAAATGGTCGCACGCGACTAACTATAATTCCGCCTTTACTGAATTACACATAGTGAAAGACTGCGAATGGTCGGATTAAGTGACCAAGGCAAACAAATTATTTAAAAAAATCGAAATTAAGAAACGCATAATCCCGTCGTTTCACTCACGTGGGTTTTCTGGTGGCTCGTCTGAAATTTTGCAGACCATTTTTTGGTTTCACGTGTACACGACCGAGACGCACTCAGTCGTTACCGGTACAGGTGATTGCTGACTATAGGCTGTTCGCTTGGTCCAAAATCTCGAAAGCGCCACCGCCACTGGGGTGGTTGCGCCCCCAAACACGACGATGACAACCTTCACAGCTGGCTGACCTCAATTTGTTGCGTACTTGCGCGAACAGCAACACACGCATGTTTCGGCGTTGGGAATAAAAGGGAATTTACGCACCGAGGTGGAGAGCATATGATGTATCAAATACACTGTTGCGCAACCGCCCCCGGTGGAGGTGGCGCTTTCGAGAATATTTGGGCTTGATAAAAGGAGCAACTTGTTAATATTAGTGCCATAAATAAATCTCATAATATCCTAATGCAAAAGTCATGCGTGACCAAGATATAATAAGTCCGATTCGATCTCGATTGTGTTACAAGTGAAATGTGTCTTTTCGGGTGGACCAAAACCTATAAAGCCGGGTAATCGTACTGTCATCAAATCAAGTCGTCAAATGAAGCAGTTCCAAATGAGAAATAATACACGTTATTTGACGACTTAATTTGATCACAGGTATGTACATAAGTCCACATAAAGAATTGGAAACATGCAAACAGCGTCATGCTGATCAATGTGCCTCACCAAACTGACACAACAACGTCCGATAGCCGTCCGATTCATACACATCGAGTATCCGACCATCTGGTATGATCCCGGCCGTTCCTTCGCCGCATGTGTGCGGGTCTTGGAGCCTGTGTGATTCAAAGGACTGACATGACTGGTAAAGTAAATGCCACTTTACATTTTTTCGAGGTAATACTCCGGGGTTCGGGTATTGTAACGTGCAAATCTTTTTTTATCGATTGTGCATCGATCGTGAAACGCATCGGCACCACCGTCGACTCGCCGGGTAGTGAATCTCTCTGTATGCTGAACGATTTGGCATGTCCACGAATTTTCACGTGCTTTCACTCTCTAACTAGTGAATAGGTAAATATTTCTTTATTCTATGTATGTGATGGACGATATCATCGTCTGAATGGTTCCTTATGTAGCGAAACGCCTTTCTCCACGATGAATACTATTCGATATACTATACTAAGCACCAGGGATTCAGGTACCCAATTGAGCTATGCAGCCAAAATAAATAAGATGGGAATGGCACAACTCAGTTGAAGTGCAAATATTTTACACGTGTTTGTCAAATTAGATCTGCTGTCTAGGCCGTGAAATCTTGATATGAATCATAAAATATACTTATTCGGGTAAAATACAATCATTGCAACTTCGTGCGAAACAGATTGTAAGTCACAGACCATGAAGTGAATTCCACATAATGCATAAATATATGTTGGTCCCGATCTATCCATCGTGTGCAGAGTTGCG
>JASAMV010000169.1:0-20208 GCA_030248065.1 Rhynchonema sp. JSB1_4
GTAGTTATTACTTCGTTCATATTGCTCAAACAACCATCAAACGGTTTTTGTAACAAAAATTTTCTCAGCGCAAGAACAGGTTTGCACCTACCTTCATGCCAGTGGCGTCACTTCGTTTTGACGCGTTGATGTTCGCCGGCAATCGCAAATTCATATGGGTAGATTTTATAAATTAGTACACCTCGCGGATAGTGCGATTGTTAGAGCGAGCGATATCAAACTTGGTGATTGGGTCGGATCGGATACCTACCTGGTCATATATGAAAACATTAAGGCTGAATTCCGACAAACGCGAAAAGCGAAAAGTTCTACTGCATTCGTGTCGGAGGACAAAAGCGAAAAGTTCACTTTTCAAAATAACTTTTAAATCAAAATTTTCGCCGGCGAAAGTTTTCTTTGCCAAAAACTTAGATTGAATTATTACATTAAAATTTTCGCCGGCAAAACGCCGGGAAAAATTTTGATTTAATCATCACGGAGTTAACTGCCGTTAACCTCCGTATACCTTGGTTGGGAACCGAACGATCGCGGTTTTGCGTGCGGGTTTGTAATATGTCTATCGGAAGGACAGTTCGATAGGATGAGAGACCGCGGAATTTTTTTTTAAAATTCTCAAGGGAAACATCACCAGGCTGCAATTAGTGGTTTTTGCCTCTACATTTGTGTTAAAAACGGGGGTTCTGGCGTGGTGACGTGTGATTGGTTTTTAATGTGTTTTGATTGTTTTGGAGTGGCAGTCCAGCCGTTACAAAACGCTGAAAAGTTCAGCTCGATTAACCAGGGAGAATTGTGTTTTTCCAGCCACCCGAAATTTTGTGTGTCCGGCCGGCTCATAGGAAGTCGGACAGATGACCACTGCGCTAAGGATCCTGGAAATCAGGCCGGGCAAATCGTATAGCGTTCGATTCGTCTAGTCGTGGAGGGGTACGACGAAGATGTACTATAAATTAATATCGCTTCTATCGCGAGAAAACGGCCGGTGATGTTTCACTTAGTTTTTGGTGGTTAGTCGGACAACTAATGTTTTCTGTGAGCATTATTCTGACCGTGTGTGTCTTGTCTTGATGTTTTTGAGAGTTCGTCTGGAAGTTTACCCTGTTTGTGTGCTCGTTTAGGTTGGTGCGGCGATGTCCCGGCCGTTCCATTTCAAATGACAAATGGCTTAGGAATAGGCACTAGCCAGGAAGAACTGTGCACATTTCTCGTGTCCACGTCTAATTGAAGCCGAGACCTCAACACAATTAGGATACGGCAGTTTCGCGTCAGTTGGATTCCGTTTGGTCAAAGAAATAGGGCAGGGCCGGGTCGGGCTGAGTTTTATTTCGCATGGTCGGGCGAGGCTGGAAGGAAACGACGAAAAACGTTTCCGGAGGAAAAAACAAGTGGCCATAAAGGATTTTTTTACCTTTTTTCTTCCAGTTATTTTCAATTCTTTCCCGACCTGTACTCTTTCCCCAGTGTAGTTCCTGGGGGCAACCGCCCCTCAGGTCGTACGTCAATCTTTGGCTGTTGCGCCGGACCTTGGTCAAAAAGGGGGCCGTGCCGGGTCTGGCTGGACGATTATCTCGGGTCGATAGGGCCTGAAAATTTCCAGCGTTTTGTAACGGCTGGAACTGCACTCCAAAACAATCAAAACATCATTAAAAACCAATCACACGTCACCACGCCAGAACCATGCGTTTTTAACACACAATGTAGAGGCAAAAACCACTAAATCCAGCCTGGTGATGTTTCCCTTGAGAATTTAAAAAAAAAATTCCGCGGTCTCTCATCCTATCGAACTGTCCTTCCGATGAGAACATATTACAAACCCCCGCGGAGCGCAAAACCGGCAATAACATTTCCCAACCAAGGTATACGGAGGTTAACGGCTGTTAACTCCGTGATGATTAAATCAAAATTTTTCCCGGCGTTTTGCCGGCGAAAAAATTTTAATGTAATAATTCAATCTAAATTTTCGCGGCAAAAATAAACTTTCGCCGGCGAATTTCATTTTAAAAGTTAATTTTGAAACCTCGAACTTTTCGCTTTTATCCTCCGACACGAATGCAGTAGAACTTTTTCGCTTTTCGCGTTTGTCGGAATTCAGCCTTAATGTTTTAATATATGACCAGGGCAAGGTACATACGATCCGACCCAATCACCAAGTTGCTTCGCTCGGCTCTGACGATAACCGCACTCCTCCGCAAGGCGCGTCAGATTTGATAAATCTGACCCGAGACAGAATTTGCGATTGCTCGCGCGAATATTAACGCGTCAAAACAAAGCTAACGCCACTGGGCGAGTGAAGGTAAGTGCTAAACCTGTTTCTTGCGTGCTGCAAAAAAATTTTTGTTACTAAAACCGTGCGGCCAGGGATCACATGAGCTTACGCGATAAATATAGGACGTAATTTTAAAAATGACGCCCGATTAACAATGAAGGTTTTTTTCTCGAACCACGGCCAGAGTAAAGTATTGCCCAGGGGCGCTGTCATCTCGATAATCAGGTTGAGAACGGATAAACAACGTGTTGGTATCCGGATTCTTTTTTTGCTCTATTTAAAACCTAGGCTTAGTTTTTACATATTGTATATATAGTATTCTAATCCAAACACAAAAAAAATGCGTACGCAATCTGATTATCGAGATAACATTGCCCCTGGGCAATACTTTACTCTCATTGTGGTTCCAGTTTAAAACCTTCATTGTTAATCGGGCGTCAATTTTGCGATTGTGTGCCGTACCTATCGTGTCCTCACATATTATCCCTGGCCGCACGGTTTTTGTAACAAAAATTTTCTCGCAGCACGCGAGAAGCGGGTTTCGTTTTTTCCTTCCCTCATCCAGTGGCGTTAGCTTCGTTTTGACGCGTTAATATTCGCGCGAGCAATCGCAAATTCGATATCGGGTCAGATTTATCAAGTCTGACGCGCCTCGCGGATTCGTGCGCTTATTGTTAGAGCCGAGCGATGAAACTTGGTGATTGGGTCAGATCGGATGTACCTTGCCCTGGTCATATATGTGAAGCGTTAAGGCTGATACCGACAAACGCGAAAAGCAAAGGTCTACTCATTCGTGTCGGAGGACAAAAGCGAAAAGTTCACTTTTCAAAATCATTTAATAAAAAAATTTCGCCGGCCAAAAGTTTATTTACAGCGAAGTTTTAGATTTAATTATTATATTAAAATTATCGCCGGCAAAACGCCGGGAAAAATTTTGATTTAATCATCACGGAGTTAACAGCCGTTAACCTCCGTATACCTTAGTTGGGAAGCGAACAATCGCGGTTTTGCGCTGCGGGCTTTGTAATATGTCTATCGGAAGGACAGTTCGGTGGGACGAATTAAAGGACCGCAAAAATTTTTTTAAAAATTCTCAAGGGAAACATTAGCGGGCTGGATTTAGTGGTTTTTAGCAGGACATATTGTGTTAAAAACGGGGGTTCTGGCGTGGTGACGTGTGATTGGTTTTTAATGATGTTTTGATTGTTTAAACGGCGGTTACGGCGTTCCAAAACGCTGAAAATTTCAGCTCGATCCACCCAGTAAAATGGTGTTTTTCAGCCCGACCCGGCCCCCGGCCTCTTTTCTGACCAAGGTCCGGCGCAACAGCCAAAGATTGACGTACGACCTGAGGGGCGGTTGCCCCCAGGAACTACACTGGGGAAAGAGTACAGGTCGGGAAAGAATTGAAAATAACTGGAAGAAAAAAGGTAAAAAAATCCTTTATGGCCACTTGTTTTTTCCTCCGGAAACGTTTTTCGTCGTTTCCTTCCAGCCTCGCCCGACCATGCGAAATAAAACTCAGCCCGACCCGGCCCTGCCCTATTTCTTTGACCAAACGGAATCCAACTGACGCGAAACTGCCGTATCCTAATTGTGTTGAGGTCTCGGCTTCAATTAGACGTGGACACGAGAAATGTGCACAGTTCTTCCTGGCTAGTGCCTATTCCTAAGCCATTTGTCATTTGAAATGGAACGGCCGGGACATCGCCGCACCAACCTAAACGAGCACACAAACAGGGTAAACTTCCAGACGAACTCTCAAAAACATCAAGACAAGACACACACGGTCAGAATAATGCTCACAGAAAACATTAGTCGTCCGACTAACCACCAAAAACTAAGTGAAACATCACCGGCCGTTTTCTCGCGATAGAAGCGATATTAATTTATAGTACATCTTCGTCGTACCCCTCCATCACTAGACGAATCGAACGATATACGACTTGCCCGGCCTGATTCAGGATCCTTAGCGCAGTTGTCATCTGTCCCACTTTATGTGGCCGCCGGACACACAAATTTTCGGGTGGCTGAAAAACACCATTCTACTGGGTGGATCGAGCTGAAATTTTCAGCGTTTTGTAACGGCTGGACTGCCACTCCAAAACAATCAAAACATCATTAAAAACCAATCACACGTCACCACGCCAGAACCATGCGTTTTTAACACACAATGTAGAGGCAAAAACCACTAAATCCAGCCTGGTGATGTTTCCCTTGAGAATTTAAAAAAAAAATTCCGCGGTCTCTCATCCTATCGAACTGTCCTTCCGATAGACATATTACAAACCCCGCAACGCAAAACCGCGATCGTTCGGTTCCCAACCAAGGTATACGGAGGTTAACGGCTGTTAACTCCGTGATGATTAAATCAAAATTTTTCCCGGCGTTTTGCCGGCGAAAATTTTAATGTAATAATTCAATCTAAATTTTCGCCGGCAAAAATAAACTTTCGCCGGCGAAAATTTTGATTTAAAAGTTATTTTGAAAAGTGAACTTTTCGCTTTTGTCCTCCGACACGAATGCAGTAGAACTTTTCGCTTTTCGCGTTTGTCGGAATTCAGCCTTAATGTTTTTAATATATGACCAGGGCAAGGTACATCCGATCCGACCCAATCACCAAGTTTGATATCGCTCGCTCTAACAATCGCACTATCCGCGAGGCGCGTCAGACTTGATAAATCTGACCCGATATGAATTTGCGATTGCTCGCGCGAATATTAACGCGTCAAAACGAAGTGACGCCACTGGCATGAAGGTAGGTGCAAACCTGTTCTTGCGTGCTGCGAGAAAATTTTTGTTACAAAAACCGTGCGGCAGGGATACATGTAGTACACGATAGGTATGGCATAATTTGAAAATTGACGCCCGATTAACAATGAAGGTTTTTTTCTGAACCACCAGAGTAAAGTATTGCCCAGGGGCGCTGTCATCTCGATAATCAGATTGCGCGCATGTGTTTGATTGAATACTATATATACAATATGTAAAAACGCTAGGTTTTATAGGCAAAAGATCGGATACCAACATGTTGTTTATCCGTTTCAAACCTGACAATGAAACAGCGAAACAACCATCAAACGGTTTTTGCAGTGGAATTATGTGTACGCATTTTTACTTACGATTCTTTTTCTCGATAATGGGATTCAGTTCGCCCGGATAGTCAATGTGATTAACGTACAAGGCCACTCTCGGCACCGAGCCGCAAGCATTTATTGGAAAATGGTTGACGCAGCATTTTGAAACCATAAACCCCCTAATGGAGTGGGAAGTGAAAAGAACGGTGGGGAACTTGGGAACAAGTTTAGGCCTGATTTTATAGGCTTTAACCTAACCTTAACTTCATCAAACAACCGCTTTTGGTGGCTGCTGTTTTATGCCAATGATGTCTCGAGCAGTCACTGTCTAAGGTTGCGTCGCATTCCGCATAAAAGCGGGAATAGCGATTTCCGCTAGCTTAATTTTGCCTCTGGACACTCTAGCAGCGGAAAATGTTGATGGGCTGATGATGACAACTTCCAACACGCTAGACCCCATTTTGATGTGGTGACGCATGTTGTGTTTGGCCAACAGCTGAATGTTCTCAGCGGAATATCGGTATTCCGCTGGGCTGTCCAGATAAAAGGGAATTACGTCAGTCCGAGCTTTTATCCAGGCACCATACTCCTCATTCCGCTTTTATCTTAACACAGCCCAACTAACGTGGTAAAAGACAGCGGGCACCTATGTGCGCTATCGTCAACCATTTTGTGCAATACCTACATACATCAACTATTTTACAATAGGCCAGCAGGGAGACAAATAATCGGTCGTGATCCATTTAACACGGTGTACTGTCGATTCCTTGACGTGCAGTATATCACCTGCGGAAGAAATCGGAAGTGTTGTTGTGTGAAGTTGTGCTGGTAATTACTCTCTTCGTTCACGCGTGGTTGACTCCGATCGCGACAAAATATCTTTCATGATCCGACAAGGTTTTGGTATGGTCCGATTACTACAAAAGAGCCGAGTTTTTTTCATTTCTTCATTCGATTTTTTCATCCTTCCGCCCCCCCCCCCCCCTATTTCGGCAATCATCTCCCTTTGGTGAGCGAATCTTTCCCGAACCATGCTCCGTGGACTTTTTGCCTTGGCCCTTGTGGCACAACAGTTTCTGGCGAGCAACGCTTGTGTAGCGGTCGTCAATACAAGTGAGTGTTATGTATGTACATTATCGTTAATGCGCGCGGTGGAAGATATACATACATACAGTACGGCAACCCGCTAGTGGCCACGTAAACGATGCAACCCGCGGGTGACTCGCGGGTCACTCGGCAAATCCTTTTAGCACAGCAGCCATGCTTCGTAGGCTGGTTACGGCAATGAGTAATGAGCTGACCCGCCTCGACCCGCCGGTGAGAGGCAGGAAATCAATCGACATCAGCAGCGAATGTAAGACAATGAAATGGACCCATACGTGGTCAAAAATTGTTAAGTTTGCAAGCTTTTGGAAATGTTAGATGCTTGCACCGGCTTTGCGGGGTCACCCGGATTGCCGGATGAACGTTGCCACGTATGGGTCATTGAGATCGGTTAGGGTCGCGCATGTATCGCGTACATCCTCCAAGTGCGCGACCGTCGACTAAGGAACCAAGAATACGAGTAGTGGTGATGGTACATAAATAGGTATAGTGAACACGTCGTACAACTGCGCGTATCGTGAGCTTTTTCCATTCACCAGATTGTGCGGCGGTTCCGACATCAACGGCGAACGCGAACACGATCGCTCCGACCATCAGCTACTCAAGCAAAAACAGCGATGGTTCGATTCCTACTGGTGGATTCGCCGTAGTCCAGTGCGTCGACACTTCAGCCACACGGGCACTGTTGCAGCAGGGAAGTGAGTTTGCTGGGGCGAGAATACAGCGATGGCCGCCAGTAACCGCTCAGCATATTATGACGCGCTGCTTGAGCTCGAATTTTGTAAATTTTATACAACAACCCTACCATTGATTGTTTCTAGCCACCACCTTCCACCGCCATGCGGTCCTGACGTGCACGAATGGTGTGTGGGACAACACGGCCACGTTCACGTGCTCACTTGGTAAGTGACTGTGTATGAGGTAATTGTCGTGCATTAGGTACGTTCGTCCCACATTTCCACGCTGACTAGTCCCCAAGTTCGCACCAGCATCAATCAACAACACACACAAAGATGTGTCACGGTTTCAGTATGTCCATACTTAGTGACCGATGAGACGTCAACAACGATCACCTACGCCAACGGTGTATCTTCCACGGACAGGATTGGCGTTCCGGGAGCAACGGTAAGTTATTAAACAGTTGTGATTTTGTTGTGACGAATGTTGTGCCTCATCAATGGTAGACAAATTGACAGCGCTGCAACTGCAACGATCAGATATCTACTATCGCATGTTTGTGGA
Organism: Rhynchonema sp. JSB1_4; assembly: GCA_030248065.1. Classification (NCBI taxonomy): domain Eukaryota; kingdom Metazoa; phylum Nematoda; class Chromadorea; order Monhysterida; family Xyalidae; genus Rhynchonema; species Rhynchonema sp. JSB1_4. The sequence goes on from JASAMV010000169.1 coordinate 7,687, forward strand.
CGCGCGCTATGTTTGTATGTATGTACATTAGATGCCAAAATTTTATTGCAGGCAACAGTTGCGTGCGCAAAAACGGGTGATTCGCTGTACGAAGGCACGACAGCGTTGAGTGCACCGGGCACGGCGTACACCAGCCCACAAACGTACACCTGCAGCACATCGGGCACGTGGGCGCGCAGTGCAGGATCGGCGCAAACTCAAGTCCAATGCTTGTCGGGTTAGTTACCAATAGCGTAATCACGAATATAAAGCTGCTAGGAAGCTGAAAAATGGGAGCAAGGACTGCTTCACGAGTAGCGTTACTCACTGATCACTGTTTAGAGGAGCGATATGTCATTGTTGGTTTATTTGCAAAAAAAACAATAATTGAGCTGACTGGGTAGACAGTTTAGCTAACTACTCCAAACGTCAGGTTGACTTGCTACAGTGAATTGTGACACGGAATGAACATTTCGGGCACAGTTCAAAAATTTACCAACAAATCTGTCCCTTGTCTGAATGCTTCAGGTTGCGGTCCCGTGGGCGTACAGAACACACCAACAGCAGCATTTCTCGGCATGACCGGCCTGCAGTCGGCGCAGACGCCGATCGCGCACGGCACCTCGGTGACCGCGACCGTGTCGGCCGCAACCGCGACCACCTCGATTCCGTGCGATTCAGACAATACGGTCAACATTGAATTCACCGATGGAACCACTGTAAGTTATGGCGCTGGATATTCGATATTTCTGATGCTTCTAAATTTCTAAATTTGATTAATTGGTCTGGCTTCACTACTCTAGTCCGCCCGATCAACCGTGGTCCGGTAATAGTGACTTTCGGCTGGCCTATACTCCAGATTGCCTGGCACCACAAAGGCAAACTGGCTTGTTGAGAAGCAAATATATAGCTCTCATAACAACAAGTGTTGTTTCGTCGTGGTGCTGTTATGTATTTCGGTTGTTTCAATACACCGCGGCTTGGGTGGGACAATTTTCGTCCACTGAAGCACCGCTGCTTTTCTGCCCAATGAGCAACAGACACAAGTCATTTTTAAGTTCTATGCATGCATTCATACATGTATACACATTTAATATTAATACACATAGTATGTCCGTTTCAGCAAGCTATCGCCGGAGGTAACCCTCTGAGCCAGGCGTTCCAGTGCCGCAACGGTCAATGGTACGTGACCACAGTCGCGGGCACCACACAGAACAAATGCATCTCGAGCATTGTGTGCACATAGGCAGAAGACTTTCAATTCGATTGAAAGTTTCTTTTTAACACTTTTTTTAATTCTTTGGTCACGCTGGTGTTGGGATTTCAAGCAAAAGTCAGATTTCGCATTTTGAAGGAGCCTTTCTATCTTCCCAGCATGCTGTCTACTTATTCTTTGTTGCTCACTTTTAAGCTGGTCATACAATGGTGTCGGGTGCAAAAAAACTAGTACCGCAAATTAATTGTCGCCTTCCACTGCTTTTTACTCAGGAAATAAAACGTTGTGGCTTAAAATTGGTCTGTGACCTGAGTACTTTATGCCTCATGACATGATACATACATCATACAATACAAAATCATGACTCATCCTTAAAATATCCGCATCACGGCCAATGAAATTTTATTCAAAATAACGTTTATGCTCAACGTGTAAGTGCGTTTACCACATCAGCTGTCAAAATAGCAAAAAAAAATTTCGTCGGATTTGTTCCAACGTGCAGAGACAGATTTGCGTTTTCCAAGACTAGCATTGGAGCAATATGCACCAGATCTTCGTAGGTGAGTTCACAAAAATCAATCACGTTTTCTGTATTAACAACGTGTCCTTCATTCTTTCCATTGTGCTCGTTCGACTGCGCTCCCGACTCGATGGCATATCGACCACCGCTACGCGATGCGGATGACTCGTGCTGTTGGTGGAACCCTGCAAATGTTCCATAAAACTACAACTAAGGTTACATACATGCTATATGTACTTCAGGTTCCGATTTAAGTCATAGACCCGGGCTAGCTCTCCGTGACGCGTCTAATGATGTAATTTTATAAGGTATTTGATAAAAAATGCAAACCCTAGTTTTTACGTTCCAGATGTAAAAATCACAGGCATTGTTTAATAGCGTTGCGGTTAAGCCTTGTGGGCATGCATTGCGCTTGACCTGTGAATGCAGTTTCGGCCCATAATCCAAGACTGCAATGGCACCCCGCGCCTTGCCAATGACAAAAGCGTAGCGACACATCTATCATCTCTTGTGCTAACCACGTCCACAAGACACCAATGCGTTGATTAGTTTGAATAGATTAACGCTTCACAGCTTACACACAGTTGTTGGGCGAAGTATTCAACTGTGTACATGATATCTTTCGAAATACCAAAACATAAAATGGTTTTGATTCGGAACGAACCACTGAGCCAGCCTTATCCCTTGAGGGTCCAAATCCAAGTAGACTCCACACACAACAACACAAACGCGTGAGGTGCGTAAGATAGACGTGCTGCAATGCTTGACTATCGAAAATATGTGTGACCTTTGAAATCCACAAGCAATGTAAAAGTTACATTTAATTATGTGAATTACCTGTGTGACTATCGTGATAACTGGATTTACAATCGCACCCATTAGAAGCAGCAATACGAGCCATAAGTGTAGTTTTTGAAACAGATCACCTTCACAGATCCGGGTCGCTTCACGAAAGGGTTCGAGAGGAATTTCGAACTCAGTTATGTTGTGATAGAAATCCGTGTAATTATTTGGTGCTGTTGAGTTGAGATCTGGAAACTGCGCTTGAGCTTTGTTGCCATGTATTTTGTTAAACACTCAGTGTGAATTAAACCAGTCATACCATATTTTGACGGTTTCAAGGCTATGCGCGGAATCATCTGGACAGCTACGGGCGCCAACAGCGTGTGCTGTGCATCGCCTAGAACGCAGAAAATGAAATGATTTGAAAACATGACAATTTTGAACAGAAACTGATTATCCAACCTTCGTGCGTATGTGTACTGATGCAAAATGAATAGATATTGTAGGCAATTCGGTAGGGCAGAAACGTCAGAGATGACCAGATTGTCGAGCTGAACACGAATACGACGCGTTTCATCATGAGCTGAAAAGTTACATTGTGGGTGGTGAAAAGTTGATCAAAACGACCTGCAGCAGACTATGTTCGCACCTTCCGCTGCATGTGCGCCGTTTTCATCGTGACTGAGACGTGCCGCATGAACCTGGCCTTCTTGCCCTCAACACTCGCTGTTGTGCGACGATCACTGTTGGTTCTGCATAAAATCTGAATATTTCCTCTGAGACAAATTTTCCACGAGATTTTCTTTCGCCCTGAGGACTGAATCAGTATTAGGTGGTTTGTGGCGTGTAACCGATGCGATACGTTCTACTGCGCAGCTGCATCAACAAACTGAAGATATGTACCTGTAGAATGTGTATATTGCGGACGCTTTGTGAAATTACCGACATTCTCTGTAAATCAGCAGAATTGTGACAGAATTGTGATAACGGTCGATAAAATTTTCATCAGATTCGGTAAAATTTGACAAAAAACTTCCGAGAGTTTGTGAGCTCAAGAAAATCGCACACTTACCTGACGACAAAACTGTACTGGGCGCGTCTGGCAAGCACAAATATGGCGATGGACAGCACCAATGATAGGAACATGGGCAGGGCGAAGCAGCACAACATGAGGACTGCAAAGTAGATCGGCGGTTGGAACCGGATGACCAGGCATGAGGAAACGCGCTCTCCCATTAGGAACAGGTCGTAGTACGAGTAGATGCCAAGACCTGAAGAATACGTGGCTGATTGGCTGATGTTTCACAAACCACAGGAAGTGTCAGAATTTCTGAACTGCTCTGGTGTAAAAAGTTGTCACCCAACACCAACTGAGCAACATTAGGCTTATGTGCAGCAATTGTAACTCAACGGCAATGCGACTGGAATGAATTTAGCCTTTGCCATGGTCCAAGCAGGCGCGGTCGTAGTCGTCGTGATTGCCTATCTACACATTTACTATGTGAGCTTTATGCCTCGGTTCAATCCAATGCCTAGCATACCAAAGTTGCCTGATCGGGGCCAATGTTTCGAACCGGGCAGGTGATTGAACCATCTGCTAGAGCCTAGAGCCTATATGCATGGTCACATCATTGCCCAATGCCGGGCCTCTTACCTATTGCACCGGTCCAAAGCGTACAACTTGCGGCCAGCACACGCGTTTTCAACACCAGCGATCGATAAAGCAGTGGGTATCGGATGCGAATAAATTTGTCGATGTTGAGTAGCAGCAGAAAAGTGACAGATGCAACTTGACATGACCAGACAACTGGAATTCGAGGAGCAGCGGTTTTGACGATAGTGACATGCAGGGTATGCTTAAAGGAAGAAAAAAAGAAAAAAAAGGAAGGAAAACTACAAGCAATCACTGCCTGCCGGCACCGCGGAGACCAACCACCGGAAGCAGAAGAAAAAGACTCTGACATGCCTTTGGGAGTAACTTTTCAAACGCGTTGCCCGATACGTAAAGCGCACGCAACTGGCGCAGCGAGAGCGTGACCACTGCAGCTAAATACACGGTTCCGTATCATTACGATCCAGTGCTCACTTGGGTTAACCCTAATTCAAGCATAGTGCGCTTTACCGATCAGGCAACGCGTTTTGAAACCTTTTTCCCAAAAGTATTGCCGGAGTATATGTGTGTACTGTATGTGCATTTCGAGATTTGGTGACAGACGATGGTTGCAGGAAATCATTTCAGAGACTGTTAAAGATCACAAATGTCACTGCTGATCCTTCCTGGCAACCAGCAGCAGCGGGCAGTTTCGGAGATCTGACCTCGATCACTAAGTTTGACCAATTAGATCGACTGCAACAAGCAGTAAATGGACACAACTCTAACCGGTAAAATACGGTCCACAAATCCACATTGGCACACACGCGAACGCAAGGCGACTGGCAATGAACGCAACGCCACTGATCAGATCGGCTACGGTCATGCACACGACCAGAATCTGAATTAATGGGAGCAGGGCAATTGGCGGGCCACATGTTAGCCGATCGTCACCTCGATGGAAGCCAATGTTCATGATTTGTTTCGATTCGGTCATCGATCCCACAAGATGAGATCGAACGAGTCAAGAGGTCAAAGACAGCATAGCTCCGACCCAGGTCTGTACATACGGTAGTAATTTAAACGATTGTAGATACCTACTAGCACCCGGGCAGGACATCTGGGAGCGACCGAGAGGGGGAGCCAACAAAAAAAAAAAAAAAAACAAAAAAATGCATGACAAACAGTGTTTGCCTGACCTGATTGGGTTTCTCCTCAAAGTCGATCCATTTGAGCGCAATGAACAGCACTAATGAGTTCATTAACACAGTCGCTGTACCGCAAACCACCATGTACACGAACACTGTTGGGTCGAACGTGGAACCGGAACCGGAACTCGCATCGGTTCCGGTTCCAGTGAGTGTTGAATTGATCGGATCCGGCGGTCCCGTGCACGACATTGATGATTTAGGTACGTTGTTTATTTTTATAGCATTGAATTTTGTTTGGGAGAAAATCACGGAACTCTGTGAAAATAAAACGGGGCGAATTTTCAACCTGTGAGCGCTTGTGGAGCAAACATCGCATCGATTACACTTTCAATGTCCGCCAAATGACGCCCATGTGCTTATACATCAAGTGAGAACACATGGTTCATAATACCTGAAGAAGGTCTACATGTCAAGAGAAAAAGCAGGAGAAGAAAATAAAGATACGGTTCACCATGCCACTGCAACTCCTTTTTCAGGCATCTAATGAACTCATCATACGAAAAGGCTATAAGCTCAGCACCGGCAGTTATTATTTGCACAGCCTGCGGCAGTCCAGACAGAAAATCTATCAGTGATAGGCACAACCGGGAAGCCGCTTTTTTATAATGGTTAGCACATGTTTGCAAAGTCGGCTAATGTTTAGAACAGGAAAACCACAATTTTTTTATCACGTTAGGCTTGGTCAAATCTACATTGTAGTGAAAACTACCCATCAAAGCGGTGTTTAGGTTAGTAAAACTTTTAAACGTCAACTACATATGTTGGTAAAGTGCGTAGACCACGAAGCGTATGTGTGTGTGTTTGTTATCAAACTATCGGATGAGCGCTTTGCAACGTAAAATGTTGACAAAGATGGTACACAGAATACGTCGAACTGTGGTGTATAATATCAACATGTTACGGGTGTATGAATAACAGCCAGAAAATAGAATGATAGGACATTTTATTTTTTATAATAAACTTTCCGAATACTATTTTATCCTCCGGGTCCCTGTTTCTCACAAAAAATGTGCGATTTCGCATTGAACTGAACCGTTATATTTACCAAAGTGATTTGCGAAAGTCTCTACGCACCGCACAGCAGAATTTTTTTATCAAATTGTGGGATTGCTTGACGAAGAAAGTGAAGGGTTAATAACAAACAACAAAAATCAATTTTGTTTATTGTTTTCTGCGTGAGCCATCATTATTGCGTGGTACGTGGACTTTGACAACAAAGTGGAATAAATCTGATTATGAACAACAGGGCGGGAACAAAAAAACGCCCACAACAACCTTGTGTGTTTTTAAGCACAAAAGACATAGACAATGTAGGTTCAGTTTAGTCACCTGCTAGAAGCTTTCTGAAGGCTAATGTACACTCTGCGAAACATTAGCGAGCCGTTTTTAAGGCCAATCGGTATTGTGACTTCAGCTTTTTCACTGGGCAATAAGCTCCAATAACATACAGCATGCGCAAGCAATCAGAAAGATTACTGCTTACTCCATGGTGGATCCACAAAGAAGTGGGCACATGGGCACATCAAAAGATTAGTTGTGCGAGACGTATTTGGTGTGAATGAGTGGAACAACTCTGGTCTATGACTCACTCATCAGTAGCACACAATATTAAAGCTGCTGGTTAACAACCCTTCGACCGCACTTGATCTTGGGGGTAGTATTTATAAACAAAGTTTGGACATCGTGTTATTCGACCCTAGTCTGGCGAGCTGATTGGTTGCTTCCTGATGTTTCACGGCCACGTTGAAATTTGGCTCTGGTGAAAAAAACCGAAAAAATTTGAAACGCTGCTGTGACACGAATAGGCTGTTTCAAAGTTTGACACTAGAGTGACAGCAACCTCCAACAGTGTGCCGAAAACCGTAATGCACAATAGCTATTGAAACGTCCGCATTGTTGAATAAAAAATAAAAGGTTTCAGAAACCTGGCCATTTTTTGTTAGGATTTTCTACTCGTATAATTTTAAGCATCTGTGGTGAATGAAATAAATTGTCAATTACACATAAAAATCCACTAATTATCAAGTTTTTTGTTTCTGCTTCCCAGTTTTCAAAACCCTACACAGCTCACACAATGTTTACCACAACATGCGCAAGGCAGCCATTCCACAGCGCACACACAACGACAACACACAGCTGGCACAGCGACAACACAGCAATGTTTCAGCTGACAAGCTTTGTTGTGTGTGTGCGCTGTGGAATGGCTGCCTTGCGCATGTTGTGGTAAACATTGTGTGAGCTGTGTAGGGTTTTGAAAACTGGGGAGCACAAACAAAAAACTTGATAATTAGAGGATTTTTATTTGTAATTGACAACTTATTTCATTCACCACAGATGCTTAAAATTATACGAGTAGGAAATCCTAACAAAAAATGGCCAGGTTTCTGAAACCTTCTATTTTTTTTCAACAATGCGGACGTTTCAATAGCTATTGTGCATTGCGGTTTTCGCCACAATGTTGGAGGTTTCTGTCACTCCAGTATCAAACTTTGAAACAGCCTATTCGTGTCACAGCAGCATTTCAAATTTTTTCGGTCTTTTTCACCAGGGGCAAACTTCAACGTGGCCGTGAAACATCAGGAAGCAACCAATCGGCTCGCCAGATTAGGGTCGAGCAACACGATGTCCAAACTTTGTTAAAATATACTACCCCCAAGATCAAGCGCGGTCGAAGGGTTGTTAACCAGCACCTTTAAGTGAGTTCTAAAATGTTGACAGTTGGTTAACCTGTCTTGCATTAGAAGATTATACCGCGAATTGCATCCAAAACGTGCAAATTAGACTGCATGTATATTTTCAAGGACCGGACCGGTCCGAACCATTATCTTTACACTCGCATTTCGAACGGAATTCCCCTGTCATGGGGAATATTAGCTGAGACGCCCAGAAATTTTTGCACTAAATGGATTTCGGAACAAAAATGCAAAATAAGAAGCATATACAGTACATCTGTCAGACGACGTTTGCGCTGACAACGGGTACACACGGTCAGTAATGTGCAAAACCATCAAAAGCGGTTTCATGGAAAACATGAACGGTATCACAATGGCACCACACAGTGTCGGTGGTCAGCGAAACTAGGCTAATACTAATGTCGTCGACACGCAAGTCGCATCCGCGTGTGAACTCTGAACCGCCACACCAAACGTATGCTCCCGGAAGGACTCGAACCTCCGACCTCCCAGCCACCAGGCCGGGACAGCCAGTTGCTCAGCTACAGGAGCGCGGTCTGGCTGCGGCTCAAAGTTGCACTTACAGTACTGATTGCAATTGAGTTCCGCATGTACATCCAAATGGATGTGCAGCATGTATGTATGGGCAATCCATCGGCTCATGGCACTTTTTATACACACAGCGCATGCAGCAGCACACGCCATTTTCTAAACAAAATGTACACTTTGAGCGAGTGTCATACTTATACGGCCGCTTTTTAATTTACTCCGTTTTTATTAGCTGGTTGACATAACACTTTTCTGCATTTTTGCCGAATTTGGAGATGTTTCAATGTATAACTGCAGAGAGTGGATGCATTCATTGACGGCAGTAATGTAGCACGCAGCCTGTGTGTGTTGAGTGCCATGAGCTGGCGGATTGCCTATACATGCGTATTGCATGTCGGTGAATGTGACATACTTTCGGGCTCACTACATGCACATGCATGCACATTCGCATGTACTGAATGTATGTACATGCAGTGCATGCAGTGAGCCCTAAAGTATGCTACATTCACCGACATGCAATACGAATGTGCATGCATGCACATCCATTTGGATGTACATGCGGCACTCATTGGCAATCAGTGTACTGTATACTCATGCATCCGTGCAGACACACACTGCTTTGCACGCCACGGCGCTACACGTTGCGCTGGCTAGCAGACTTCCAGTCCACACGCGATTCAGCCCCAAATCAGGTCCAGGAATTATGCATTGTGTCAACGAATTGTGTCGGCAACAAAGCCCGAAACACGACACAAGAATTATTTGGTAAAAGTTCTCGCAGGACAAAGTTCCAATGACTCTGATGCCATTGAGTGCGACGTGCAGAATAAAATCAATCAGGTGCATTCCCACTGACGACGATGACCTGGTCAAACAGGTTCGTCTGTGAAAACGTACATACATACTGTAGGTACAAAACCGGCAAAACTGAGCACTTGCATAAACTGATGTTGCGCACAAAATGGCGTACTGGGCTGGTTACACGCTCGGCATCAATTCATTAAAAATTTTCACAGACCAGCCCGCAAACAACATCCATCCATAAATATCTGAGACTCTCTAAGATTCCAAAAATAGTAGAGTCTGGAGGTTCGATTTCCCTCAAAAGTCTAGACCAACATGAAATAACAACAACAGCAGCACTCTGCCTCAAAACATTCCCAACAAGACGGATCTCATGTCATCTTGTATGTCACAAACTATGCACCTAACTATGCTTCATGGCGTGAAATAGATGCGATGAAATTTTCAGTGGAACAAGTGTTATGTAGTTGAACCTTAGTGTCAAGTCAATCCACGCGAGTCCTTCCAACATTGTTGTCTGTAACACTTCACTGCAAACTTTTGTGCAGTTGTTTCAGGGCATTATATTGGCGCACCCCCAGAAGTTCCTCATAGACGGCAGAGATAATGCATGTTGATGCATTTTGGTGCATCTGATGACAGCTAATCTGTTAGCATCAAAAATCTGGTGGCTGCTCCTGAAAAAAAACTGCTCGAGAACTTTTTCAGCGCCGCATGACACAAAGAGAAGCGTCGCCTTGCGTCTTGACCAGATACTCCATTGGTGGTTTTATTTACGCGCGCATCTCTAAACATCCGTATGTCGGAAATTCACTGCTTTTATTTATAAACTATACTGCATGTACCGACATGAAAAGCGTAAAGTTTCTGGCTCGTGGACCAGTACTGTCAACGTAAAATTGCCCGTTGCCGTAAAAACACAAAACCTGAAAAAAATGACTCAAGTTTCAGTCTGGAAGACGATAATGCCTTGTTTGGAGCAGAGAGCGCAACACACGAGTGCAAGTGACTAAGATTGATTACTTATCAAGGTTCGTAATACGATACCAGGAGCTGCAACTTATATGTCATCATTGTCGGGGTTTGATAATGTGTCGCGTGCCGGAGTTTTCACTGAAAGGTTCCTTGGGTCTAAGTTGAAATGAAGCTTTTGTCAACCTGTTTTCTTAACTGGGCAGCTACATACACATACTGCTAATGGTACAGTCGTCAACTGAAGCAGCCCTAAATCAACAGGACAATTATGGATGGGAGGTGACGACAAGAGCTGACGACAGTACTATAAGCCGCTATATATCCGCTCGAAAAGTAGAGCGCCTCGTGAGTGAGTCAGTGTGGAGGATGGGTGGCTGAGTGGAAAACTCCGGCGTATTGGCAAGATTGAACTCGTTTTCTCAACAGCTGGAACATTATCGGTTTCGGATGCTTTTGTGGCAGTTTACGTCATCGAATCACAGTGCTTGAACAATCAGGCAATATCGTGTCACACTCGCACATGTAGCCACACCACATAAGAGTTCAGGTTGGACACAAGAATAATGAAATTACTGAGAAATCAGCATCTGAATAGCATAAGAAGCGAAATGTGTTCCACCAGACCTGAAAATAACTTTCAATAACTGTTCACTCAGAAACGTCAAACACGCAAAAGTGTGCAAAGAGCAAATATTAAGCTCAGCAACTAATTTTCCCTGGCAAAACTATTCAGTGAGAGCCAGGGTCAAGGTGTCAGCTGTGTTTCGTGCGGCGAAAACTACCTCAATTTTTCAAAACCGGGTAAACACAACAGCAGTAATGTCTGACACCGTCCCCTAAAAGTGTGTTGCGTGCGTGTGTGTGTGTGGCCAGGCATAAACCAGCTTTCCGTTTCTCACGAAGGTACTCAGCGTGTGTTATCACGTCACCCTTTGTGAGCAGCCACCGAAAAGTGATGTTGTATTTTCAGCACAAGTACACACTGTTGATGTTCGAAAACGTTTGCGCTGACTTTTCACAACTCTGTTTATTGATAATTTTGTGCTTTTTAATTTTTTAAGCCATGGTTTAAACATGCTTTGTTTTCGTTCAAAACGAACAGCGATATTTTGTTCAATCTAGAGCTAAATTATAATTACAAATAGATTTGAACATTGTCTTGTGCAGGACGTTTATTTCATCGTGCTGGAATAAAGCCGTCAAAGTCCAAAGGTTTCTTTTAAATACCGTTTTTTTTTCAGACTGATTTTCATTGAAATCACGTTTCGTTTAATACTTGTTGATCGCAACGGCATAACCATGCTCGATCCAATCAAACATTTCGGGCCTGGCGAACACATCATCGTGCTTGGCTTCACAGTCTGGATTCTGCTGAAATTTATTCCTCATGTTTACGTTATGTTGCTGTTCATAATATTTGTCGTCGCTTTTGTCAGGTCAGTTTAAAACAACGTTGGTTGTTTTAAGGTCTGTCTTCCTTTCTATGGGTCACTTGACATTTTGACAATTTTGAGTGCATATGTCAATCAATCCAGTTGCAGAGAGGTCAATCGGCGACAGAATATCCTGAAAGATGCCGGATTCCCAGGCCCGGCACCGACCAGATTCTTCTTTGGTCATTTCACTGAACTCATTCAGGTATGTATTCACTGTATGTCCCTGCGTATTTTATGATGTTTATGGTTTTGTTCATGTTTAGGTTTAATGTTCATGTTTATTTTCATACTCATGTTTATGTTTGTGTTCATATTTATACATAGTTACAGTATGTTCATGTTCATTTTCGTGCTCATGTTTACGTTTGTATTTTTGTTTATATTTATGTTTATTTATGTTCGTGTTTATGTTTGTATTTGTGTTTTTCTCGGAAAACCTTCTGCCGTTCCACACCAGCAATCAAACCATAGTTGGCTAATGTATGCATTTCACAGGACATTCTGACACTCGTTCAAGTGAACATGGAGAAATACGGAAAAGTGTTCGCGTAAGTCCGGAGCTTCATACATGTCTGATGTACATAACCCTAATCTGCGACAAATTTTAAAATTTTTTTGAGGTTTGACTTCATGACACGACCCTGTCTGGTCATTGGTGACTTGGACGTAATCAAACGCATCATGGTCAAGGAGTTCCCTAAATTCATGAATCGCTCAGTTGGTTGGATTTGATTTTTCGATTGCCCGATTGGATCTGAAAAGATGAAGGATGCTTGATTCATTGGT
>JASAMV010000171.1:0-18006 GCA_030248065.1 Rhynchonema sp. JSB1_4
ACGTTTCGCACCCTCACCGTGTGAAGCAATGCTTTGAGCGACTGAAGTTGTGATCGTAAGCTATTAGAAAGCTGTTGTAATCCTATCCATGTGTTACTTGACCTTCAACTCATTTGGGGTTTCTGCACCGGTCGTTCCAATTTGTGCAAAAGTTCACTTTTTTCTGGAACGAAAAGTCGCTCTACCAAGAGATAGCGAACCTCCAAGGGGCTTAAAATTTGTGCGTGACATAGGCTGTCGGAATGCTTTCCAACGGCGTGTAACAATATGTCCTGCTACCCTTCCTTCGGTTATGTCCCGAGCCCTTTAAAGGTGCTGGTTAACAACCCTTCGACCGCGCTTGATCTTGGGGGTAGTATATATAAACAAAGTTTGGACATCGTGTTACTCGACCCTAATCTGGTGAGCCGATTGGTTGCTTCCTGATGTTTCAGCGGCCACGTTGAAAATTGCCCCTCGTGAAAAAAACCGAAAAAACTCGAAAAACCAATGTGAATAAACGCAAGAGGCTGTTTAAAAGTTTGACACTAGAGTGACAGCTAAACTCTCAAACAGTGTGCCGAAAAGCGCAATGCACAATAGCTGTTGAAACGTCCGCATTGTTGAATAAAAAAATAAAAGGTTTCAAAAAACTGGCCATTTTTTGTTGAGGATTTTTTACTCGTATACTTTTAAGCATTCTGTGGTGAATGAAAATAAGTTGTCAATTACAAATAAAAATCCTCTAATTATCAATTATTTTTGTTTGTGCTCCCCAGTTTTCAAACCCTACACAGCTCACATATTGCGTTATCACTACATGTGCAAGGCAGCCATTCCACAGCGCACACACACAACAAGCTTGCCAGCTGAAACATTACTGTGTTGTCGCTGTGCCGGCGGTGTGTGGTCGTTGGGTGTGTGCTGTGGAATGGCTGCCTTGCGCATGTTGTGGTAAACATTGTGTGAGCTGTGTAGGGTTTTGAAAAACTGGGGAGCACAAACAAAAAACTTGATAATTAGAGGATTTTTAATTTAAAGGCGCATCGTGCGCTTCTGCGTAAGCCGTGACATCAGAGTGTGTGACCGTATGTGTGCTTCAGCACGCTTTATCGCGTCCACACACCGCACACGTTGGACTATATGAACCGCGCTTCTAATCAGTGGGTTGCCATATTGCTCATGTAAGGGGCGGGCACTGTGTATTCTTTGGGCCACGCTAAAGAGGCGACACTAAAGTACAACTCCTACACAGATACAAAATACACACAGGCACTTTTGGACCATTTGGCCACTGCTCGGCGGGACAACGGAGCGCGCAGGACCACTGCAGTCTGGAACTGTCCACGCAAAGTGAGCGCGCACGCCAGCGCCAGCGCGGGGTCGCGCGTCCCGGTGTCTGCTGCCGAAAAATTTCGTCCGCACGCTCTGCTGGGTTTGGCACGCAGGCGTTTGTTTGTTTCTGTGCGCTCGCGGCACAGGACAAGCGCATGGCTGCGTTCTAGGTCTTTGAAATTTGATGGTACGCGGCCGCATCAGAATTAAAGCATCGAGGCAATGTGTGTTCCGATACATGCATATTGACTCCGTTGTTGTTGTTGTGTGGCTGATATGAAGTATTCGTGCGCGTCTATTTGAGTCATCGCTCAAGCCTGCGTTGCTGTATACCCTTGCTTGTGCACGTTTACCGCACGGTATCGGTGGTACATATACGTACGTACACATATGCGTACTCGTGTTTTGATCAATATAGCACAACGCACGTACATACATTACATACTGTATGTGTATGTAGCAGCTTGGCGCCGGCAAGAGCGAGTTTCCAGTCATGCCGAGCCAAACCGTGGGTTCCATTTTCATTCATACGCTCTCACTCTGACAGCATGCACACACGGAAAACACGTGTGGCTACGTTGCATTAAATAAGGTGTATACTTCACTTATACACATGATACGGGCGAAACACGGTGGAGCACAAAAATAGTACAGTATGGAAGGCGAAAAGGCACCATGGCTGGGCTAGTTCTGGCGGGCAGAGAATGCGGTCACAACACATTTGAAGAGAGTGCTATCACTGTCACTTGTGGCGCACATCCAAACGTCGAACGTAATAGATATGTGAATACTCTCCAAAAACATGCATAAGTAATGGGACCAGAACATGGATATCGTCGAAATGGGGCGAAGTGAAAGATGGCTTGAGAAGTATTTTCATTCGAACAACAAGAACCCAGCGGCACATATACATTTGTAGTGGTATCGTATACGTGAAGCAAACAAGAAGTCAAAGGACCAAGAACCTCGCTGAGAAGTTCAAGCGGATGAGTATCCCATGCGTTCCGTGTGCGCATCAAAGATTTTTACAGCATCCTCACTTTTTTGCAACTACTGTGCCTGAAACCGCGCACAAGTTGTAGAATCGTTTCTCACGGGGTTGCATCGTTGCTCGACAAACTACGGGGCAGTGACACGTACACTTGCGCTTGTGAGATGGGTCCATCGGGACCTGACGTCCGGGAAACAGCGGCGGAGTCACAAACTTTTGCTGCCACTCTTTTGTCTGCATTCCAAAAATACTCCATGCATGTCGTTCAATACTACACAGGGTTTATGCGTGTTCTTATCGCAGAAACTGTAAAACTAGAATAATGACTCACGCGCACGAAAGTTGTGTTTGTTTTGCCAGAGAATTTGAAAACACGCAGCATGACCACACCATAATTAGTGCTTTGGCGCTCCTCCTCCGGACTACTAATTACCGGTGATTAGAATCACGTATACATACAATATGTACAGGCCGACAACATAGGGAACGTCGATCAAGCCACCGAGGTGGTAAACATTATTCTAAATTTGTTTTTGTTCGAAAGCACAGTACAATTCTTACGTGTTGAGAAAGTTTGACGTTGCGGTCGTGTAATTCTTGTACCATGTAATGGTCCTCCTGATAATTATGAGTCCCAGTGGATCGGAGTTCACAATTTGCTCACGGTTTTTATGCTCGTTGTTCAGGGGCGCAAATCTCATAAAATCGGCCTAACCTCAGAGGATCAGTAAACACACATGAAGCACAAGGCGGATACAATAATAATGGCACTCTGAAGGCGGGTTTTTCGGCTTCTGACGGATATTACTCCCGCCCGATACTTGCTCGCTGTATTTTTCGCGTGCGTTTTTTTTTTGAAAACTGTGGATGACGTGACAGGACAAAATTGAATCACACACGTCGATGGATTGTCCAACTTGTTATCATGGTTGATTAAACACCATGCATTCGTGAGAGTAGTTTAAACATCAGTAAGAAGGTGAATAGCGTATGATGAACATGTTTGTCCAGACAATTGATAGATTTTATCCTAATAAACGCCCGGCGTTTGTTTTTTTAGAGGTGCTCTGACCCCTGGGTGTTTATCACAGTTTTATCACGTTTATCAGGAATGGACGTTTATTTCTTTTAACAGGTGCTTTTGTTGTAACATGGTATATACATGTACTCGATCCGACGTCAAATGGAATCCAAAAGGTACATAATATAGAATCACAAAAAAAATATGAAGAAATACTGTATTGTATACCAAGGTACAGGTTCAGAGCCAGATCGAGAAACCAATGTTTACCATGTACCATGTTGACCATGTTTACCAATGTAAACCATTTACGAGGCAACCGAATTTTTGCGAATGCCGGCTTTGAAGAGGGAATGCGATGTGAAAATGGTGGGTATGTAGATCTGCTTGAGGACCCGGGCATGGGTTATTTCGCTTCTTTCGACAATACAGACTGTTGACAAATCCGTCTGGTCACGATTTGATTTTCTTCATCACCACCGATTTCAGGTTGTTGGAGGCGATGCGCTTGCGGAAGTTTTCGATTTTGTTCTGCACGATGCCATGTTCGTGGCAGAATTCTCTGCAGCGCGGCATCGTGAAACCCTGGAAATGTTGAATGATTTTGCAGTTTTTGAATAAAAGGACGCACAAACTTTCAGCAGGTTTAGTTGACGGAGTTTACAATCAAGAAGTCATCAAAAATTTATCCAGTCCGACAACAACTAACGCAAAATTTATGGCAGTCAAACTGCCTGATCCGTAAAGCGGAAAACGTGCGCGCTCGCTTCAGACATGAAAATTGGAATGGTTCGATTGGGGTTACGGTAGCAAGCAAAAAACCGCGAGAGAAAGAAAGAGAAAAAGGTGGCCAAAGCATGAATTTTTCTGCATAACGACACAAAAGAAGGCAATCCTATGAAGTGGCTGACAGCCAAAAATTAAAAAACATTTTGAAGGCACCAAAGCGTTGAATAAGCCGAGTTTGAAGTGAAGAAGAAGAAAGAAAAGAAAAAGAAAAAATGTCTGCGAACTTCCGGTCTGAAACCGGGCAAGCCTATCACTGGATTTTCCGCTTTACCAATCAGGCAATGTGGTTGCCATAAATTCTGCGTTAGCTGTTGCTAGACTATACATATGTTGACTTCCATCAGCGCAAAAGTAGTTATTCCAGAACAATCAATAGGCAACTTTGAAGCAGGTCGAAACAACACAGAAATCAATCCTTTTCATTATCCAATTTCAAAACAAGTCCTCAAAGGGGGTGAAGCCCACTTCACCCGCAAGTCAATTCTGATCGCGATTGTGTAGATTGTGAGGCAGATTAGTGTTACTGCATTCACCCACAACAAGATGTGTGTCACTGCAGCGAGTGCGAACATCTCACTTATGGCCAGTCAGTCCGTCGTCGATCTCCTGTTCGCGGACGATGTTCACCGGCGACGCCTCGTTCGGCACAAATATCGTGCTGACAGCCAACAATGTGGATTGCACGCATATGGTTTATTATGTGTGGTTCTTATATTGGGAAAAAATCTGAATGTTGTGCGTGGTGCAAAACCCACCTTTCAAGTACGCGTCCCATATGCTTCGGCCTTGTTGTGCAGCGGACACAACGGCGCCTCCCTCCTGCAACTGATGTTTTAACTCGTTCATCTTTTTCGCATGTTGCGCGGCAAAATCCGCCATTTCTTCGATCGCTGCCGTGTATTTCTGTTCCAAATCCGATAATTCCGGAACCTGAAATGGGTGAATCGTGACTTTCGAAACGACTTTCGCTTCAGTCTCCTTTGACTTCAATATAATTCTTGATTCAACGGATCGCATTATTGGGTCGCACGGTCACTATATTTTTGAAATGGGCATGGTAACAACAAAATAACAGCGTGGCGGCAAACGAACTGTGCGAAGCCGAGCAGTGCACCTTTTGTTTCGTATCCGGGCTCGGATGGAAAGGGCCTGGGTCGTGGCGTGCCGTCGTCGAGCCAATCGTGCACTCTTGCGGGTGCTCGGTGGCGTTTGAGGCACTGCCGGTCAGCATCGACTCTTGCGATGCGGCTGGCGACGGCGGACCGCTGTTGGCGTCCTGCTGCATCGGTGTGCCTGGCTGACTTTCATTCGATTGGGACATGCGTGGTTGAATGGAGTTGTCGTCGCGGCGTATACTTGCTATACTGCAAAGTTCAGTCATACCGTATGTCACTGAGACTAAGAGGCCAAAACATGATCGACTCTTGGAGTGGAATGCTTGAACAGTCTGACACGATCACCAACGTCAATTTGAATATCGGCCAACGATGGCGCATCGTAGTTTGTGGTGGTGTCATTCCGATCCATGAAACTTTCGATCTGTCGATTCAGTTCCAGTTGGAGAAACTCGTCCCCTTCCCAACGGGCACGTGCGTGCGCTTAATGGAGGCATTGAATTGTGGTCGAGAACAGCGAGAGCTGCTGTTAAATCTCGCCGCAAGGGCGATTTGTAAGGTGTTTTGATCCACACGTGAACAGAAGCAGGCAGCGCACTTACGCCATCATTATGAACGGCTGGCTAGCAATCGGGTTGATCTGTGCCGCGCGTTGAAACCCTTTGAGCGCAACATCAGTCCTGTTGTTTTCGCCAAATCTGTCCATAGCAGCCGGGATCTGACCTCTGAAATGTGTTGAACAACTCTGCACAACTGCAACCACGGTAAGTCAAGATCTAAACGTTGTTCCCTTCACTCACTTGATGACCATCAGTTGGTACGGGACGTATTTCCAAGTTTTCTGAAATCGGGTAGTGTCCTCCAACTTCTGCTCGTTCGTCCTTTCATCAGACGCGCACGCTTCGTTTGAACGTCGATCAACGCGTTCATGTACTGAAGACATGCACAAAGCCGATTATGTACATGAAAACACAGCGAACTAAGCCAAGCGAACGCGCACGGCGTCGTCGGCACGCATGTGATTGGCGTTATGACCGTCGTTGTGCACTGTGCCATTCTAGATTTTGTCGACTGTCATGGTCCTCTTCACTATTGCTGACGTCGGTCCAAGGTTTGTGTTTCATCGATGTCGGACGATTGGCCGAGGTTCAATTTCGACTGTGGGTGGCATTTTCGAAACGGTGTAAAGCTCAGTTGGGTGTAAAGGTCGGTGTAAGCTCGGTCGAAAGCTCGGTCGGTGTCAGCTCGGTGTAAACATGAAACATTCCACGTTAACAGCAGGCAATGTTTCATGTTTACACCGAGCTGACACCGACCGAGCTTTCGATTGAGCTTACGCCGACCTTTACACCCAACTCACCTTTACACCGTTTCGGAAATATCACCCTGTGTCAGGCTCCTGCGCTGTTTTGGTGATGTTTCAAAACATGACGCTTTCTAGCGAACAAATTAGGCTCATCTTTGTTATCGTGCCCATTTATGTCAGTAGGGGTAAACTGTTTGCTCAATCTACAATGCAACGCTCAAACTACCTGAAATTAAGTCTGTTTTTGCAGCAATTGTTTCAATGACAAATCCGATCGCCAGACCGACCTTGTACGTACATATGAACACAATGTCTGGATCGAATATCCTCGATTACCTTCCCTGTTCGATCTTTCTGCCCATTCCCTTCTGTGTTGAATGCCATTACTCGCAATGTGTCCACTTGCACTGGGTGCAGATTGTGCGGCAACGGTTGCATTTCAGTCATGTTCACTGTTTCCACAATGAATTCCTTATGTATGTATACTCTGACTATCCCAGGTATGCACAAGCAGGGTTGGGCAAAAAACGTTTTTTTCCAAAAAATCGTTTTTTTTAAAAAAAACGTTTTTTTAAAAAAAGCGTTTTTTTAAAACGCCCAGATGACCAAAATATGCCACCAAAAAAATTGGAAAACGCTCATGTTGGGAAGAAAACGTGGTTAAATAAAGTAATTCTATGTGTTCTGAGGCAAAATAAACGGGTTTCAACCCTTTTCTAGCGAGTTGCTAAGATCCCATATCAGACAGGCATCATGGGACCAACTTTGGCCGGGGTCATCATTGAAAGTCAAACTCCGTATATCGACGTATCTCGACAAAGTAAAATTTGGTCGAAAATTTTTTGAAAAAAATGGGACAAAAAATTGATTTTCCTTGGTAATCAGGGTACTTTCCCTGAAAAATCAGGGAAAATCAAGGAAATTCAGGATTTAAAAAAAACGAAAAGCGACCCAGGCGTTTTTTTTTTAAAAAAAACGTCGTTTTTTTGCCCAACCCTGTGCACAAGTACCCGTATTCAATGTTTCACAAAAAGAAGACCAGTTGCTAGATAATCCTGCACGTTTCCATAACCATTTGTCTTACAGTACTTCTATCATAATATTGTATTATGCCAGGCGACAATCACTATTGCCCAAAAAATAAGGAATAGCGTATCATACCGTACTAGATCCATTCCAACAGCTAAGAGAAACGAGCAGGTATAAATACGGGTTGTTGTCCAGAGATTCATTCATTTTTCTTTTTGCAATCCACCGACTTCAACGACTTCGACTTCAACAGCGAGCATCAAATCGTCAGCTCGGGAGCTCGATCATCGTGCCATCAACAGCCGATTAAGAGCCAATCAGGAGTGCGACAAGTCCAAAAACGGTCAGTTCTGCTGCTGGGTTACGGTAGTTTTCCGCACTTTATTTTTTAAGGTTCCGGCATTCATTGGGGTAAGGCGCTGGACATGTAACACAAAAAAAAAAAGGAAGCCCAAAAACGTAAATTTTAAAAAAAAAAAAATAACCAATTTTCAAAAAAAATACAAAAAAAAAAAAAAAAAAAAAAAAAAAAAAAAAAAACAAAAAAAAAATAAAATAAAAAATTATAAAAAAAAAAAAAAAAAAAAAAAAATAAAAACAAAAAATGCGAGTTTGCGTGAGCCGACTGGCCGCGCGCGTGCGCACTCTTTGCTAAGCCAGGCAGGCGCACGCCAATCCCGGACGGCAAAGAGGGCACACAGACAAGCACGCGCACGCAAAAATCACTTGTGATGGCTGCTCGCCGTGAGTCTAGCGTATTAGACACATTGCATATAAATCAAAATAGGCACGTAGCTTCTTAAATTGGTTTTTACCTGCATTCTTGCATTATTTCTGTACATTGTTTCAGGTCCTCATCAATCCGTGATTGCGACGCGCGAGATTTGGCAAAATCGCGATCTCGAAACGTACAATGGTCGCCGTTGCCGAGCACAGCGGAAGTCCGGCTGGTTATCAGTGATCAATTTTTTCTTTCTTCTTCATTTGAAAAGTTTGTCGCTGGTTGCATTCAGACGCGGCACCTTATTGTAGGCGGAAGTCTAGGGAGGCTGATGTGATAGCCTCTAGCAGAGTATCAAATGAACAGTCTGATCCACATTATCCGCAAGCGCCACACACCTTCACCACCGTTATCCATCACATTGTGTAATCCTTGTATCTGGTTGCATTCAGACAAGGCACCTTTGATTATAGTCGGGATGTCTGGGGAGGCCGCCGCCCCGCCCCCCCCCCGCCGGCCCCCCCCGCAACCCCCCCTCCCCGCCCCCCCCCCCCCCCCCCAAACCCTCCGCGAGCGCCACACACCTCACCACCTCCCACCCCCCCGCGGCACCTTTGATTATAGGCGGGATGTCTAGGGAGGTAGTAGCCACGTGCTGCTGCTGGCCGGGCTCCACACAGAAATTGTATCTGTAATGAAAGCTCAGCCAAGAAAGCTTATCACCTAACCGATGTTGGTGACGCTTGCATCCTTCCGTTGTAGTGAGCATGTCTTGCACCTTGTGATATTTCAATTCTCAAATTTTCCTATCCTTTCCAGCACAGCGCCCATCGCTGGACCATAACGAAGCCGCCAGTTTGTCCCGTCTGTCGCTGGCTAGATCGCGTGTCAACCGTCACCCGAACAACAGCAACGACACCGGTGTGTACAGCAACGACAACACATCTACCGGCCCCGCGCACACCGACATATGCGTGCCGACGACAACGTGAGTGTTCGCTTGGCTTGTTCGCTATGTTTTCGGAACTGCATAATCGGCTTTGTCATTGTCTTCAGTACATGAACTCGTTGATCGACGTGAACGAAGCGTGTGCGTCCGATGAAACGACGAACGAACAAAAGCTGGAATACATCGAGCGATTTGAGAGGCGATGGAAATTCGTTCCGTTCGAACTCATGATCATCAAGTGGGTGACGGGAACAACGTATAGAATTTGACTTATTATGATTAAGGTTGTGCAAAGTTGACGATAACACTTTTCAGAGGTCAGATTCTATTGGTTGCACAATGACCATATGAGAATCCATCCAAAACCACCTTGATCGTCAGGATTCCAGTGTTGAGCCACGCTTAACCACTGGGTTATTTGTATTTCTTGCAAAACATTTTCATCTCAAAATAAACCAGCCAGTCAACCACTCTCTTAATCTCTAACACACCTCCCTCTCCCACTTTATATGTGATTACACGTTGCCGCGCAATGTCAGTTTGAATTTTCTGGCTTGTCAACTCAGGAAAAATTTTGGATGGATTCTCATATAGTCATTGTGCGACCAATAGCAGCCATGGACAGATTCGGCAGCAACAACAGGACGGATGACGCGCTCAAAGCGTTTCAGCGCGCGGCCGAGATCAACCCTGTCGCCGGCCAGCCCTTTCTCATGATGGCGTAAGTGCTCTGCCTGCTTCTATTCATGTGTTGACCAAAGAAAACCTTATACATAAATCCTCTTTGCAGCGAGATCTACCAACAACTCTTGATCTACTCAACTGCGATACACTGTCTCCACAAAGCGTACGCGCGCGCCCGCTTGGAGCAAGACCAACAGCTGCAAATGGAATTGAATCAACAAATCGAGAGTTTCATGGATCGTAACGACACCACGACCAATTACGATGTGCCATCGTTGGCCGACATTCAGATCGATGTTGGTGATCGTGTCATTTTGTTCAAGCGTTCAAAATCCAAGAGTCGATTATTTTTTCTTGGCTTCTTTGTCTCAGAGACTACATGACTGAATTTTGCAGTATGGAGAACCACCGCAAAACGGCGATGCCCACAACAAGCGCTCCATCCAACCTCGCATGTCGCAATCGACTGACAGTCAACCAGCCATTCCGATCCAGCAGCACGCCAGCAGCGCTCAACCGTCACCAGAACAATCGCGAGAGTCGATGATGACCGCAGTTGCGCAAACACCACCGAGTACACGAAAGAGCGCCCGATTGGCTGCACAACGACTCGCCCCGAATCGAGGCCCGTTCCACCCGAGCATGGACACAAAACAGAAGGTGCGTTGGTCGGTTTAACACAATTCGTTTGCCGCACTCTGTTATTTTGTTGTTATCATGTCCATTTAAAAAAACCAGCTTGCATTATTGTTGAGCGTGTTTAACATCAATTACATTGAGCGCATGGAGACTGAAGCGAAAGTCGATTTATTCGGCTCTGATGCTGTGTTATCATGCCCATACGTAAGCAATGGAACATCCATCTCTAATTTTGAGCACTGACGTTGACGATCCGTGTAGAAAGTTGAGATGCACTCACTTCAGGTTGACCAATTAGCCGCTTTGGAGCACGAGTGCGCGACAGCTGTTGAAGAAATGGCCGAATTTGCCACTCAACAAACACGAAAGATGGAGCAGATGAAACATCGACTGGACGAACTGATGAAAGACAAGATTTTTTTATGACATGGATAATAACAACGAGAAAATTCATATTTTACTCCACTTTTCACAACTTTTTCGTCTTATCACAACTCAAGCAAAATGACTCGTTGATGTGATGCACCTGAAAAGCTAAATGAAACACATTTGAACTGCGTCCGAAGAGGAAAAAAGAAAAACAAGAAGTGGTCAGTTTGGTAGAAAATAACAGACATGTGATTTACAAGAGCTCTGTAATACTAAGTGATCGCAGTTGACACAATGCAATTTGAATGCGCATTTTCAAATATAGTTTCATAAGCAACAGTTTCAGCGGATCCATATTTTCAAGTGAAAAACAATACGTTTGTTCAAAGCAAAGAAGAATATTTTTATGTGAAACTTTTTATTGCTTGTCTTGTCCTTGTCCGTTTAATAACAAAAGAGGACCAGCTATATTTGAAATCACTACGTGTTTGTACGATCACTACGTTTTTGAAATATTTGTTTTTGTACCCTGCCATCTACGCATTTTGGGAAAAGCTTAAGCCACGTCACTGTCAAAAAATAAAAAGAAGGAATACCGTACGATACCGTACTAGATCCGTCTAAGAGAAACGAGGAGGTATAAATACGAGTTGTTGCCAGAAGTTCATTCATTCTTTCTTTCTGCAATCCGGCGACTTCAACGACTTCGACTTCAACAGCGGACATCAAATCACCGATCTCGAACATCCAATCATCGTGCCGACCAACGCCCAACCAGGATCCGACAAGCAGAAATCGGTCAGTTCTGCTGCTGGGCTACGGTAGTTTTCGGCACTTGATTTTTTAAGGTTCCGGCATTCATTGGGGTAAGGCGCTGGACATGTAACACATGCGAGTTTGCGTGAGCCGACTGGCCGCGCGCGTGCGCACTCTTTGCTAAGCCAGGCAGGCGCACGCCAATCCCGGACGGCAAAGAGGGCACACAGACAAGCACGCGCACGCAAAAATCACTTGTGATGGCCGCTCGCCGTGAGGCTAACTAAAATTAGAAGGCGTATTAGACACATTGCATATAAATCAAAATAGGCACGTAGCTTCTTAAATTGATTTTTACCTGCATTCTTGCATTATTTCTATACATTGTTTCAGGTTGACCCGTGTCGAAAGTTGAGATGCACTCACTTCAGGTTGACCAACTAGCCGCTTTGGAGCACGAGTACGCGACAGCTGTTGAAGAAATGGCTGAATTTGCCACTCAAAAAACACGAAAGATGGAGCAGATGAAACATCGACCGGACGAACAGCGCACCGTCGTCTCCGCTGCACAACAAGGCCAGTGCATTAGGGAATGGTACCTAAAAGGTGAGCCTTGCTGCGCACAACATTCATATTTTTTTCTCAATGAAGAACTACAGCCGCATAAACGAAGTATATGTAGTCCACAACTGGTGATATGCAGATCTACCAGCGACGGTGACTACCATCTTTGTGCCAAACGAGACTTCGCCAGTGAACATCATTCGCGAACAAGAATTAGACGCCGGATTGGAGGTGAGTGAAAAGTGGCAGAAGGGAAGAGGCATCAGCACGTGGGGTGAAAGCACGCCGGACGCTAATCTGCCTCAACTGCACAGTCAATCAGAATTGACATGCATGAAGTATACATTACGATGGGCCTCATCAACTTTGAGCGCTTGTTTAAGATTTGTACTTTGGATAATGAAAATCAGTTATTTCTGTTATTTTGATTGGTTGGGTTTATACAGTATAGTAGTGTCCTCAAATCATGTGGTCAGATTTTGTCGTCAAACCACATATTTTTCGCGCTCATTTATTAGCCCAAAGTTGCCCGTTGATTGTTCCGGGATCACTACCTTTGCGCTGATGGAAGTGAAATACTGAGATAAATTTTGATGACTTCTTAATTTAGAACTTCGTCAAATACAACACTGCTGAATGTTTACGCGCTTCTTTCATTCAAAAACGGCTAAATTATTCAACATTTTCAGGGTCACACGATGCCTCGCTGCAGACAATTCTGTCTTGAGCATGCGATTGACGGCAACAAAATCGAAAAGTCACGGAAACGAATTGCAACCACGAATCTGAAGCCGTTGGTGATGAAAAAGAAGAAACCATAACCAGTGCAATAAAACGTTTCACATAAAAATATTATTCTTTGCTTTGAACAAACGTATTGTTTTTCACGTGAAAATCTGGATCCGCTGAAACCGTTGTTTATGAAAGAAAGTGTATTGGAAAATGCGCATTCAAATTGCATTGTGTCAACTGCGATCACTTAGTATTGCAGAGTTCTTGTAAATCACGTGTCTGTTATTTTCTACCAAACTGACCACTTCTTGTTTTTCTTTTTTTCCTCTTCGGACGCAGTTCAAATGTTATACACAATTTATGCACTTGACATTATGTGTCCAACGCCGAACGTGACCACTTCTGCTGAAACTGATATATGTGTTCCACCCTTTGCTTCTTGACCTTCGCGACAACCTTTTTGCAACATCAGTTTTCGATTTATTGATAATCAAGCGTGCATTCAGTGTGAGCCTCTTTTATGTACAACTCCAGAACGAATTTATGTGGCTTGTATGTATATGTACTGTATATTGTCAAGAATATCAACTCGAAATAAACGTGGCATGGAAACAGCACAAGCGGAATGGGGAAATACAGTACCAGCTGCAATTTTTGGCTGATTGGCGGCAAAGCCTGCCGCGCCTGCAGGCGCAGGCTCAATACAAAAGATAGCAGTGTGCCGCGCCTGCAGGCTTTGCAGGCTCAGTGCATAAGCGGTCGCATACGAGCCTGCCTTGGCAGGCGCGGTGGGTACACTGCTGCGCCTGGCTTTTGTACCCAAGGTCGTGCATTTCTTTGATGGTTTCGCGCACAAAATGCTATATTCGCTGACCATTTCGTTCGTGGTTTACCATTTGTAATTGACGAACTTTCTGTTTCAGCTTTCGAATTGAAATGCCACATCCAGTACGAACCGGCATGATGAACGGACAAAAAACAAGCGGACAAATATCGCAGAAAGACATAAAATGTTGAAACAGAAAGACATAAAATGTCACACAAACAAGCAAGCGCAGCAGTGTACCCACCGCGCCTGCGCAGGCGCGGCAGGCTCGTATGCGACCGCTTATGCACTGAGCCTGCAAAGCCTGCATGCGCGGCACACTGCTATCTTTTGTATTGAGCCTGCGCCTGCAGGCGCGGCAGGCTTTGCCGCCAATCAGCCAAAAATTGCAGCTGGTACTGTAAGTATGTATAAACATCCTGTATTTCGACCGAAACATGCGACAATCTCAAACCTTTAGGCTGAAAACAGAGAAAATAGCGCAGATCAGTTGTTGAGCAGCTTAACCCGGTTTAACCCAATACAATATTACGTCAAAGTCGACGGCATCTTCACAAGGGATACTTAATGACGGGTCCCTCGGGTGCGAGCTGTTCCAATATCATTTCGTACAGGGTGAAATTGTCCTTGACGGTGACCTGATGCAGACGATCCTTCAATTTCCCGTCCAATTCCATCCATCTGCTAACCAACACGTTCACTGATGCTTCACGCACCGCGTCCATACGCTCCTGACGGCTAGTGGATGACTGCGGCTCGTGCGATTTGCGACAAAACCTGCAAAGAACGGTAAATCACTTTTTTCCTAGGATGGATTTGTCAACTATACATAGGTAAATCTAATTTGATCATAGTCGGAAGCAAGCGAAATAACCTGACGACTTTTTCGATTGGATACATCGGGTCCTCGAGCAGTTGCACCATTTTCACTTCACATTCCCTTTTCAAATCAGGCATTCGCAGGAATTCGGCTGCCTCGTAAATGTCGAGCACACGGTCGTTGAAACCACGCGGTTCGCAACGCAGGTACCTGTGGTGATGTTTCACAATAGCACAATCTGTTGCTGGAATAATGAAACATCATCAACAAATTTTCGCATATGCAAAACCCACATGACACGCAGGCATTCTCTCAATTGATATGAGTCCAGTTGCTTGATGATGCGCATGTTACGAATTTCGTATCGCTTCTCACTGCCGTCGTCTTCTCTATCGGCGTTGTACGTTCGCACCACCTTGAAACATCACACGGACATTATTGACGCTTTTCTGCCCGAAGTTTACAAGCAGTGAACACTTTTGTTGTACAGTGATCATGACTGCCACACTGGTTACGGCTTTCAAAAACCACATATCTATACTACTAAAACAGGAAGACGTCGTATGTATGTATGTATGTATGTACATGTATGTCTGTGGCCCCCTCCCTCGAAGGGCGGACGGGTCAATTTTCACGGGTAGCTTTGGGTATGCTAACGGGTCTTCGGGGGGGGGGGGGGCACGGCACGGGCGCGGCGCTGTAGCCGGGCCGTAGGCACGGGTCCCGTCTAGTGTATAGTAAGTTTCCAGTTGCATGGTCTTCACCTCTGGACACCAAAGAAATTTTTCCTTCCTATTTTGTTTCCACCTGACGTTCCTTGAGTCCAGGTGGTAAGGAGGCAGAAGAAAGCAAAACTCATATTGCAAACCTGATTGCGATTGACATAGAGTCCCGACATTTTCTCCAGCAAATACTCGGACCCCCCATTCTCGACGATGTCGCTGTGCACCCAGAAACGCACTTTATCCGACGACACCAAGTTCCAGTTTGCAGCACTGTTCCTTGGCTTCTTGCTGCCCACGGTGGCTCGTTCGATCGGGTCGAACAGCTCACGCAGATGGGGGTCGGTGTCCTAAAAACAAGTCCATTTTTTTACTTTTGGCCAAAAGGATTTATGGCGTGAGGCAGCAGAGCTACTGCACGTGTGTCTTGTGGTGAAGGAACTTTATATCCTGAACCTGAGTGTAAGACCAAGCCTAAGCTAAACGTACCTAACTATAGGCCTAATATCCCATCCTGCTGAAAGGTATACAAGGACCCTGCGTGGGGCGTCGAAACCTGTCAGCAATTTTCTGCAATATGGTCTGGGGTTGTGCACTGGGTGCTGTCTTGTGGACGTGCTTGGCACAGAAGATGATATATCAATAACGATACGATTTAGCCTCGTGGGCACGCATTGCGTTATATCCGTGGATGCAGTTTCGGCCCATCATGCCAGACTGCAATGGCGCCCTGGGCAATAACAAAAGCGCCGGTGGTTACCACCTGTGGTCTGGGGTTTAGTCAAGACTTTCAGATATGCTCTATCCCCTCACCCACCTTCGACGAGCTGTATACGAAGAGCATGTTGTCCGGTTTGAGGCTGTTCGACAACATGAACGGTTCGTCAGACACCTCGAACAGGATCTCGAATGTCAGCTGACAGCTGGCCTTCGACAAAACGTAGCCCTTCTCGATCAAAAGGTCGACCTTGGTGGGTACCACCAGATCATATTCGTAACGGCCAACACCTGAGCAAGTGTGTACATATGTAGGTGCCAACAGGTATATTTTGTGGTCTGCGATCTCAGCGACCCTTTTGAGCTGTGCCGAAAAAATGGCACCCTCAAAATCCCCATATGTACCTTTCTTCAACTCAGTCGGTTTCCAATTGCAAGTCTTCAATGTCTCCAACGTGTTGTCCGCGAGTTTCACAGCGATCGTGCGCAATTCCATCTTGCACCTGTCCACTCGATTGTCCTTGGTGAAATCAACACCGATGGCTGCCGAATGCGTGTCGGTACCGTCCTCGAATTTGGTGCCTGTGGGTTGATGGCTTGTGATGCAGATTCATCAAACGTGGTAATCGAATTGGATTGATCCTACCCTCGGTCATGTGCGAGTTTTGCATTTGGAACGTTTAACGAGATTTGGCGACGCTAGGAATTTATCTCAAGCTTAGGAACAACTTTTTCAGGAAATGTCTTCACATGTTTAATACAAACGCTGCACTTGACTCCCGGCCGGACCGAACCGATCACCAAGTTTGACCGTGGTGATTTATCGATTATTTACGGCCAAAAGTGTACCCCCGTTGATTAGCCATACATCAGTGAGACGCCGAGTACACAGTGTTCATATACATACTTTGTCTCGCACAAGTCAGGCCAACAACAAACCTCGTGGATAATAATGCACCTTGAAGTACCACGCGTTCGGTCCGTGAAGACAGCGGATTTTGGGACCCACTTTGGCCACGTCGTGTCGCCAGTCGTCAATATCGAACACGTTGAAACACGCCACCGTTTTGTAGAGCGGCATTTTTAGTCTCGGAGCTAATCCAGCGCACTAAAAATAGTGACACAATGGCAAGTTCTGGTCAAACACTGTGTGACAGACGCAATCGCGCAATCAATATCTGGTCTGCCATTTTGTACCAGCCCGGATCCGCTAGATTATGCTACATTACCGTGTATGTGTCTGTCGGAAGATTATGTATGTGGTCGCGGAACTCCGCGAGCAGTGTCAAGCGATTGTTAGAATGTCGCGACGTGAAATTACTGTTGTACGTTGTTGGATGTCCCACCTTCCTTGGATAGGTATATGTATACCATCACGCACTGTGTGCCAGCTATATGTACAGCATGTGCCGCTCGCGGTCCCTGCTGCCAAATTGTCTCATAGAAGTAGTCCGCAACCATACAAACTTTGACATTCGCATGACAGATGGATCGGGCCGTCATGAGCTCCAAGTTTTTGCTTCCGAAGTTTTGGCCGGTATATGAGCAAGTATGTATATGTTGATACAAATCGCTTTGATAGGCATACAGAGCCGCTTGGCAACCGCACGAACCAGGCAAGCTCAGGATAAATTGATGCCCTTTATATTCTATGTAGGTACCGGAGTTTTCCGGTTACAGCCCCTGGGGCTCTGCTCGGTTGTAGGTGGGAAATCGGATTTTGAAAATTATTTTTATTCCCAAATATAGAGCCCCATGGGGCTTTATTCAAACCATCTTCCGAATAGAGTCCCATGTAAAATTTTTGTACTTTTCGAATATGGTTCATACTTGTTTGCAACATGTTTTTGTATCTTATAGACGCTTTGCAGAGCCTTGCAGACTGTATTTGGTTCTAGTGCCTCAAAGGCAAAGTTTGTGACCAAAAAGTACGAAATATCAT